>OZ022580.1:11126341-11211341 GCA_963669155.1 Arbacia lixula
CACGACCGCGCGGCATTTAATGATGAACTACGCCAAACGAATATGCTTACAGAGCGGACCGGAGATTTAATGGAGATACCGCCACCACCGTCAACATATTTTGACAAATGGCGCGTTTGTATACAAAATCCCGCATTCGTCACATTTTCTTAATTTGTTGCTGTGAAATCATTATTACAACCGATATCAGACAGAGACGATTAAGAATCCTCATGTGTGGCTGTTTTAATAATTTGTAGTGTGTAATTTGATTATATATTTGTTGTCAAAACCAATAAATATGTTGGCTTGCTCATTATTCGTGCATCATGTTATTTTGATTTGGTGTAAATTTATTAATTGGTGGCCTCGCTGCTGATCTAATGACACAATTTTATTTCTAGGGAGCTCCCCGAAAACATTTATCTTCATAATGCCTACATAGTTATATAGTTTTTGTCTTTTTATTTTTTCTCCTTCTTCTCCCTCTCTTCTTTTCTTTCTCCTTCTTTTTCGTCTCTTTCTTCGTTCTATTCTTCTCTGTGTTCACATTTTCCTCGATTTATCATCACAGTCATGGCCATCAACGTCATCGTGAGCATCATCGAATTCTTAAAAAATCATTATTGGCAAAGGACTACATACCGGGAAAGAACAAGCCATCCATCACTATTCGAACGCACGTGCTACATACGCTGTTTGCTCTAAATGCCACCTTTCAGCATTTTTTCTTTTAAAAGATGTTGAATCTTTTTCTCTCAAATTAAATTAATACAATACACTTCACAAAGTGACAATTGTAAAGAATAATTCGAATAAATCACTTAACTCTTATACTTTGTACATATTATGTAATATTATTCAAAGACATTGTATCGTGCCAGATGAAGTATCACAATATACTGACTCACAACTATCTGAGAAAAAATAGCATAAGGCCTATACATACGATACTTTCGTAATGATTCACGTAATATCGGTTTGCACATTGTCACTTTCCATAAAGAATTGCCCAAATGCATAAAACTTACCATTAATGGTAACTCTGCCTTCAATGGTAACTAACATGGCAGCATCGCTTGACAGCCAATGAAAATCAAGGTTACTATAGAAATTGTCAATGATAGCAAAGTTACCGTCAATGGTAAGTTTTATGCAACAGGGCCCTGGTATTCTCTTTGTATTGCTCTCCGTGAGGTGATGCGGCTTGTTTGCACCAGCAATAGGCTTGCCTATCAAGCAAGGGCATGCATTGAGCCGCATTTAAAACACCAACCAGGACCCCGTTGCATAAAAGTTACCATTGATAGCAACTCCATTATCATTGGTAACGACCATGGTAACATTGCTCAACAGCCAATCAAATTCAAGGTTGCTATAGAATTTGCCATTAATAGAAAAGTTATTATCAATGGTAAGTTTGATGCAACAGGTCCCAGAATATGATCAGACGTCATGAATCACGTATCTCCAATTGTACCCGCCTCTGCCAGACAGAAGTGCACAAATATGTCCCGGTTTTTTTTCTTTTTGCTACGTCTTAAAGCTTAACATCAAAACACGAGAGCGTTGGGTCAAGTATTGTCGAGGAAGACGTCAGACTCTCAAAACGATACTTCTTATGATTTTTACGACCTCCACCCAAGTCAGTGACTACTTAACATTCTGGAGACACTTCAAAATATTTTGACAAATAGATAACCGCTTGGGTTGTAGGCGGATGTAAGTTGAAAAGGTGACCAAAAGAATTTTGCAACAACATAATTTGTTTTTAAATGTCGCGATTTTCTCACGCCCCATAATATTTATGAATGAATTTAAAGTGCCTGTTCGGGATACTCTGGATATGATCAGAATGACAAACACTTCCCGATCATTTCTGTCATTTCGTTATCTTCGTTCTCCTCCTCCTCCTCCTCCTCCTTTCTGTCTGATCTCACTCTTCTTTTTCTTTATCTTCCTGTCTCTTCTTCTTGTTTGTCTCCTCCTCCTTCTCGGGTTTACTTGTGACGTTATTAAAAATTAATGACTAATGCTCTTATATCTGAACATATTTCCCCATAACATGGTGTATATACGAGAAAACAAAATAAGTTTCAACCAGTATTTTATGAAATGTCCACTGTTCTTTATCACCATCTATGCTCATTGTTGTGGCTGCAATTTTTGAGATCACCAGTGACTGTAAGATGGTGCATATCGTCAGTAGCATTATATTCCTCATCGGAATTGCCAATGCGAAATGTTCACATTATTCTCTACATTAACTCCTACATTGCTAATTACAGTATGATGAAAATATGTACTGCACATAGCTCTCAATAAGTTGCTATTTTCACCCTTCCTCAAGTTGATCATACGCCTCTGTAAATTCAGCGAACGGTGCGTGTAACGTCGGAACGGATTTTCCCCCTCTCCTCACCGACGATTACCGGGGGACTACCGGGGACATCTCGGGCTGGTTTCCCGAAGGGCGAGGACAAGTCTGAACAATCTGATTAAATGGAGGAGAACGCCAAATCGCGAAGAAACATAAAATTTCTAGAAAAAACCAGTCCTTCCGGACTTTTTTTATGATTTGGCTAAGTTTATGACACATTACTATGATGGTTAATCGATTATTCGCTCATGAATGAATTGGTTTGATATTAACATGTCTATTTTATAAAATGATAACGTTGATTAAACAGTATCGACAGAATTTATCTATCTTAATGCAAATCGGTTAAATTCAAACATTATCAATTCTTCTTAATTAAAGCATAAGAAATGTATGATGAGATATGTATGGTGAGATATTCAATATAAATCTTAAGCATGGTGAGAAAGGGATTGGAATTTAATCATAATTATTTCGACGCAGATAAAGTATATGACCATCTCGATCCACCCACATCTCTGATATACTACCCCCCCCCCACACCTCCCCCTCGCCTGCATCAGCAGGTGCTCTGGTACATACAACACAGATACACACATACCGACATAATTTTATGATCAAATACACACAATCAAATACACATTCCCACAAACACATGCATGTACTCGTAGATACACGCACACTCATCATGCTCACACATGTATACAAAATACAATCATATACATACAAACACGCTTCTACTCTCTCTCTCTCTCTCTCTCTCTCTCTCTCTCTCACACACACACACACACACACACACACACACACACACACCCCACACACACACACACACAAATACACACAAACATTCAAACGTACAAAACCACAAACGCATATGCACACACATACAGACATATATATATACACTTCCACACTAAAAAAAAAAAAAACTCGCATCGGGAAGCATTTCATCAAAAAGTCACACAGAAGACGAGGAAACAGGCTTAAAATTTGAGCACGGAATCAAGTGTCACGCTTAAGTGAAAATAAAAGATGGCCTTGGCAACAGGGGCCGTTTGCATTTATCAGTCGTGTGTTCTCCAGGGCCTTCCATGCACCAAACCCGTCAGGAATACACGGACTTTTAGCCGTGTTTGCTCCCCTCAAAGACATGTATGCACTAAATATTTCACTCGCAAGATCCAAGATCAGGAGAGGGGGGAGAGGAAGGGGGGGGGGGGGGGGGGGGGGTGGGGGTTAGATGGGGTGATGTGGTGATGTGGTGTATGCTGGTAGAAATTAGTGGGAGAGGAGAGAGCGAACAAGGGAGAGAGAGGGAGAGAGAGAGGGAAATAATATTTATCCATTAATATATTTATACATATATACTGCGTATACAGAAAGACAGACAGATAGACAGACAAACTGACAGGCATAGGGAGAGAGATAGACAGAGAAAAGGAGAGAAAGAGAGAGTGATAGAGTGAAACATAACGGAAGAGAGAGAGAGAGAGAGAGAGAGAGAGAGAGAGAGAGAGAGAGAGAGATAGAGAGAGAGAGAAAGAGAGAAAGAAAGTTGGGTAGGACGGGAGAGAAAGAGACAGATGGAGAGAAAAGAGAGCGTGAAGAGAGAGAGAGAGAGAGAAAGAGAGAGAGAGAGAGAGAGAGAGAGAGAGAGAGAGAGAGAGAGATAGAGATAGGAACGGGAGGTGAAGATAAAAGACGGAAAGAGAAAGGAGGGAAAGAGAGAGTGGGATAACAACAGAGAGAACATTTATAATGAAAGGAACTCACAGATATACGAATACAAAATTACATGGATAACGAGAGGGAAAAAAGAAAGAGACAGAGAGATATTTGAAAGGTGTGTGTGTGTGTGTGGGGGGGGGGGGGGGTTGTTTTATCTTTTAAAAAATCCTCGCTCCCTGCAAAATGATAACAAACGTCCAGGGTGCTTTTAACCAAATCTAGAATCTGATTTAGTCGACTCGCTCGTTGCTTGCAGGTACCTCTGCGCGGGAAAATGTCTCCAAAGCCGCGCGGGCAAACTTCCTGTTCGCTGCTTCACCTAGCCTAATGGGTCTTCCTGTGTTGACATAGAAGTGAGCGAAAACTGGCTGGAGGATGGCAAGTAGCTTCGTATTAGATCGAGAAGAGTGTTAGATTATCTCTCTCTACTCCCTCCTTTCCCTCTATGAGGGGCTGGAATTAGTGGGTAGCTGTCACGTACCAACTGCTTCCGGCGCAATCCATTCTATTGAGTACATAAGCTCCCCTTTCTGGACTTGCCTGCATTCCTGTTCCCCTCTTCTTTTTTTTTTTTGGTTATGGAACGTTATTCGATTAACTGATTAATGCCCTTTATTGTCTAAATTCATTGCGCTGAAAGCGGAAAATTAATTCGTATTAAAATTCAAAAGATGAGTTAGTTCAGCCACTCTGCATTGTGTGTTCTTGGAAACCTAATGTTTATATTTCCACTGCGATTCCGTCATTCCATTATACGTAATGGTCAAATAATGGAAAAGTAGGAGTGTGGGTGAATAGTAGTAGATATAAAAGATGGATAAAAGAGATTTGTGAATTTATTTTTTTTTACATCGAATATTACCGCCTTATTCATATTGGCTTTAGGACGTAGAGATGGATGGGAGTGGGAGAGAGTATGGTCATTTAAACACTACAATAAAAATAGGTATATGTGATATAAATTCAAAATTGAGACAGGATTAAACACAATATGTATCAAGCGCTATTGGTCTCAAAGATATTATGTAAGGTAATGGGCTTAAAATCATGTACATCATTTTATCTAAAAGAAATTTTTTTCAGACGTGCGGTACTTTCGATAGGATTTTCCGTAATCAGTTAATATTTTGTATACTCATTATAACAATGTAGAACCCCTTTTCATTTTTATTTTCAGTACTATTCATCCAGAGTAGCCCCTTCAATGGTTGAACACTGTTCTACTAGGTGGCCCTGCTTTGACATTTAACACAACATGTTTTCCATAAATGCTAACAAATAACATGTACAGTTCAGTCACAAATAGACATCATTATGGAGTTTGAATTATATCAGTGGACACAGTTGAAAATGTATTTCAAATTGAATCAATTTAGAAAACGGGTTTTGCCTAGACAAACCACACAGATTCCATACAGCAGCCGTTTGTCTGGAACATAAAGCATTAAGATGCCCATGGCGAGGTATTGATGACAAACTTTTCAAGATTCAAGATTCATTTAATGTCTATATAAAAATACAGAAAATTGACCTCCACTGGCAAGAAGATACAAAAGAATGACATAAATTGACACAAAATAACACAAAATATACGACAGTGCATTGAACAACAAAAATGTACATAATTACAGAAAATACAGAAGGAGGAGAACCTCCCGAGGTCCCTATAACAGAGTATTGCACAACTTGAGGAAAAACTTGAGGAAAGCACCTAATCGATTTTTATGAGTTGCGCTTTGTTTTACAATGGCAATACAGAGGTATTATCACTTAATAATGGCGCGTTTGGTCAAGTTTCCTCTTTGATTTGAATCTCTTGTGTGACTGATAAACTATCTTTTTATGGGAATTATGTGTTTTATCCGCTACCGATGCCGTTTTGCACAGGTAAAACATACAAACTCCATAGAGCAGGATTTCGTCTGGCACACAAAGTGTTAATATTGTGATATATTATGATATGATATGATATGATATGATATGATATGATATGATATGATATGATATGATATGATATGATATGATATGATATGATATGATATGATATGATATGATATGATATGTTATGATATGATATGATATGATACGGTTTTATCAACAACAACAACAATGTAGGTATTTGCACAACAATATGAATACTTAACAAATATAAAACAAAAATTATAATAGATATTTGAGTATAGATATGTACTTATACAATCATGTTAAGGCGTTGCTAATAAGGACCAAAAAACAATACAAGTGCTGATCGATTCTTGCCCTCATAGTAAACATATTTTGCAAGATATCATATTCAACATCTATATTGACCTGATTGTCAAACTTTTCAAACAGGAAAATAATATTAAAAATGATATATGGATGTGTTTATACTATCTGTGCAATGATATACAATGTATGTGTACAGCCTATATACAATCATGATGATTATTGAAGACATCTCCTTATAATGGGGATATAAATGACATAAATCTACATTGTTGGGGGTCGAGTCACCCACTGCACACGGAGAGGCACTCACATCTGTACCCTGGCAACTTTATAACAGGTGTTTCCCTACCATACCTACCGCATGTTTATATGAAGAAACGACAAATATATTCTACACGTTAAGATGAACCATGCATTGCCACAATCACTTTCTCGGATTATGACTTGTGTGACGGAAGTATAGAGCAGACACTTGGGTTTACAGTCTCATTCGTGTTTCGTGTTGCTATGATGGATCGGACGCTACTGGTTCATCCCTTACGAGTGGTGACCATCTTGCCGCTTTTGTTCAAGAACCCGCTCCCATTTCTTCTCCTTTCGTCTATAACCACACGCATGTCACTAATTTATTTCGTGGAGGACTTGGTGGCGTGGGCTCGAATCGGTTAAGACCTATCAGCGCTGTATGATGCTTTGTGGGTATACCTCATGCAAGACTCTATTCGGTTCGCAGCGGATGCCAAGCGTGTCTGTCGGGTTTGGGTGCACCCCTTTTTGTTTGTTTGCCTTCCGACATCCCCTCCCCCCAACTACTTAAGTTCAAGATTAAAGACGACACCATCACCACCTTTATCCTAAGACACAAAAATGCAATCTTCCTAATGCTCCTCCGACACACGCAAGTAAACCTCTTTCAATCACAACGTTTGACTTCTGCTTGTTCAAAGAAGAAGACCGCCTTCATTTCACTGCCTTCTTTATCATAATCCCCAGAAAGGATTCACACGATCACAATGATTGATCGAAAATAATCGCCGGCCCTGCGCACATCGCGTCGGCACGGATGGGCGCGATCACGATCAATCAGTGTCACGTGATCGATATACATATTGATTCGTGATCGGTAAGGATTAGTTGTCTCTTCTGAAGGAACAAAGACTTCCTAATTCTAAAAAGATATCATCTAGATAGACCGATGGCGAGATGATAATATTTCAGATCTCATATTTTCAAAATGTGATCTTCTAAAAGAAGAAATAATCTTTCAAAATACATACGTCTCCTGGAAAAAAAATCGTATGTTTCTCTTGTCATATTTTTTTTCTTCTTTTTGTACAAATTTCATCATAGCCTATCTCTTCGTCGTCGTCTTCTTCACCATTTTTTTGTTCCTCTTGTTCATTTTCTTCTTCTCTATTTTGAATTTCTTCCCTTATTGGGCTTTCCTGAGTGTCTCAGTTTTCTCAGTTTTCCTTTCTCGTGATTCCATGATAAAATATAACATAAGAACACACATTGTATTCGCAGATCAAAAGTTTTGCTAAAAAAACAACCATTCTGTCGCAGAATCACTTTCTTGAGCTTTCTTCATTAATTATAATAATGTCTTATAACTTTTTTTTTTTTTTTTTTTTTTTGGGGGGGGGGGGGCGTAAAACACTTAAAAATTATATAAACCAGAAGTACATTCTCCCGGCTTCAATGCTTCAAACTTGATAATACAGGGGAAATTAAAGTATTCGGTGAATGTAGACTGACTCGAATAAATGTCGTTTTTGCACAATGTTTGAAAACGATTATAAAAGGCAGAATTAATGTCCTTGCTCGGGCTGAATGGAACCACAGTGCCGGAGGCTGGTAGGGCTTGGGAAGCCCGCTGGTCACCCCGCGCTCTCCCTGCCCTCACCCGTCTCGCAGGCCACCTCCAGCCATGAGCAGGGCGCTGGGAGAATGCCAGCGACTCCAGAACACGAGATAACCTCTCCACCTCCTCCTTTCCTCTCAAGTGCAAACCCCCCGTGTTTTTCCTCCTCGAAATTGAGCATATTGACACTAAAATATCACATTTTGGCTAAATGTTTTGTCACTTTGCTCGTTTGTCAAACTTCTTGCCGTTGCGGTTTGCAGAGTCTCTCTTACTATATGTTTCGTCTTCAGCTTCCTCTTTTCCCTCTCTTTTTACGTCCTCCGCTTTAACCGTCTCTCTCTCTCTCTCTCTCTCTCTCTCTCTCTCTCTCTCTCTCCATGTAATACTCATTTCCTAAATACTGTATGCGTCCGCCGGGCTTGCAATGCGTGAGTGCGTGTGTGTGTGTAGAGAGAGAGAGAGAGAGAGGGAGAAGGGGCCTATGCCGACTCCTTCCCCCCAGCGGTTTGGGCACACCTGCAGGGGCTAGTTACGCTCAACCTCCAAAACAATTTCCCCGGCAAGGAGCACAAAATAAAGGGAAAAAGTAAGGAATCTGGGAAGAAATAAGGGGTAAATGTAAAAGGAACTCGTTATCATTACAAGACGTCAAACATAGCCATTGACAGACTGTGTGCCCAATTACTTAATGCTTTTTTAGCGTCACTGTGTATCGTCTGAGCGGAGCATATACGGAAAATATAATCCCAAACGCAAGCATCCAACTGCCTCGCTTTCTTACTCGTCGTTGCAACCAGCAACCAGCGTCTCCACAATCAGCTTGAAATCGTATCGCCGCTTCTAAGAAAAAAAAAGTTCGCTTTACCTTTAATTCTTTTCCTCTTTCTATTTTTTCCATTTTGCTTTTTGTTCAGGTCGGATTCGATTAAAACTCTTTTGAAAGCGCACTTCCGGATGCTCGGCAGTACGGGTTTAATTGATATTTTACCGTCTTTGTATCGTCCCAAAACCGAAATAAAAAAGGAGGAAAAACGAGATATCGATTATACATGTTTTACAAGCGACAATCGTTTCTCCGACTACGCGTGAGCTTCGACTGGAATGCGCGCCAAATCGTGTTGGCACGACGCACGGACATCGTACGCGTCCGTCAGGGTAATTAACGACGTGTTTGCGAGTATTATGAATTAACGCTTTCGACTAAGCAAATGATACCCGTGTTTGCTCCAGCAATCCAGTGTTTTCTATTCACATGGCAAATATGCTGATTGAATCTTGTACCGTATATTGTGAGGATTAGTTGGTCAACGAGGTTATTACACGGGATATTGCCGGCAAATACATTAATTAAAATCCAATTAAGTTTCATTAAAAGAGTTTTATTAAGCTCATAAACGTATTGACCACTTATTGATTAGCCTTCTCCCTATCATGAAGATTACATCGTGCCCAACGTCTCTCTCTCTCTCTCTCTCTCTCTCTCTCTCTCTCTCTCTCTCTCTCTTTCTCTCTTTCTCTTGTTCTCTCTGTCTCTTTTTTTCTCCCTTTCTCTCTGGTTACATATCTTTCACCTTTCCTCTCAGTTTCTGTCCCTCTCCCCGACTCTCTACCCATGCATCCATTTACCTGACCCTCCCCCCCCCGTCTCTCTCCCTCTGTCACCATATTATTCCATATATGCCACTTTCTCACTATCAATACATCCCTCTTGTTCCATTGTCTCTTTACATTTGTATTTTAATATTGCAGGGTTTTCACGTTTACCCCCACGTACACACAGCACAACGAAGGACACGAATCAAATATCAAAAGGTTATACCCATATCATCGTGTGGGGCTTTGTGTATGAAACCACCCCTTCCTAAATTGAAAATGGAAGTTTTATGTTTGCAAAGTTGCTCGTGTTTGCTCACAGTAGACTAATCCTTGAGCATGCAATGCAAATAATGATAATTTTACAAGTGCCTCTGTGATCGCTTGTCATCACTTTGTGGCTTTAATAAATATCTAAAAGCCAGTAAGCACACTAGAAACAGCCCAATGTTGTCAATCATTCACAGGGTAGTGAATCAACGATTAGGGCAGGGGAGAATGTTGGTTAAGAAGAAATTCCAATGTTTAAGTTTGACAACTTCAAATGTAAAGATTCATTACGTGGGTACACTTTCTTCGTGTCAATCAATATCGATTTGGATTTGGGGTAGAGGGAAGATTATACCGATGCACGTATATGATATGTCTGGGGCGTTATAGAACATGTATGGGCTTAGTTTTTAAGGTATACATGATGCTAAATGGGCAAGTCTTTGTTCAGATCAATGCATACATAATTTAGCTTGTGATATCCAATGGTAAATACAAGACAGATTTCAACCACGATGAAAATAAGAGACAGGGAAGACGAAAAGAAAGGAATGAAGAAGAGCAGAAGAAGGTAAGAAAGAAAATATAAAGGAGTTGATGACGAAGAAGAACCCCACAAAATACGAGAAAGATGAGACAGGAGAAGAAGAAGAAAAGAAAAACATTATTAAATTGTTTTTTTGTTGTTGTATCGGTTCATACGTAATCGATGGGGTTTGTAGAAAACAAGTTTCGCGCTCCTCGCTTCCCCAAGTTCACATTTCTTGTTTTCTTCCCTTTTTGCTCAAGATCCCACCAACGTCATAGATCACTCCTCGCCCCTCACACGTCTGACAAATAACTTCCGCAACAAGCATAACAAGTATTGTTGGAGACTTCACCATCGCTTCGAGCACTTTAAGTCCCTCCGTCCCTCCCTCCTTCGCTCTTTTTCTGTTCCCTCTCACCCCCCTCTCTCTCCCCCCTCCCTCTCTCTCTCCCCCCCCCCTCTCTCTCTCTCTCTCTCTCTCTCTCTCTCTCTCTCTCTCTCTCTCTCTCTCTCTCATTCTCTCTCACCCTCCCCCCTCTCTCTCTCTATCTCCGTGTCCCTCCTCACCCTTTCTCTCTCTTTTTTTCTCCCTTTCTATCAATACATCCCCGTTCTGACTTAATACGCTTCTCCACCCCCCTTCTCTCTCTCCACACACACAACCACACAGACATACTCACACACGCACACACACACACATACCTTATGATATACATATACACCTCTCTCTCTCTCTCTCTCTCTCTCTCTCTCTCTCTCTCTCTCCTTTTCTCTTTTTTAATCTGTCCCTGTGTCTCTGCGTCTATCATGCTGTCTCTCCCTTAGCTTATGTCTCCATTTTCCCCTCTCTCTACCCCACCCAACACCACCTCTGCCCCTCCCTTATCCTCAGCATTCCACAATCGTGTCAAGAGGCCCCTCTCGCTTCACCCCACCCCTCCCTCGCCCTCCCCGGTGGCCCAGGCTGGCGGTGGTCGGAGTAAACAGCGGCTCTGATCGACGGTGGAGTTCAAGGGCGGCTTGTGCAAACGGGAACGGACCATGACGCTGGAGCTGTGTGTCGAAAGCCCACTGACATCCTACCACGAGGCGAGAGGGAAATTGAAAGGATATAATTAGTATATACCCCCCCCCCCTCCCTAAGCACAAGCGCACACTTACATCATTCACCGACACCAACTTTTTATACAAGTACATGTATACCATAGACCCTTCATATACTTGTCTCTGGGAGAATTTAGTTAAATCATAGTGATAAATTATAATTAGAAAAGACTTATACTTTGGTGACGTTTTGTGGTTGCATGCTATCGGGATATTTAAAATTTGAGTGCAGATAAAGGAAAGGCAAGAGAGAAAAAAAACAGGAAACATTGGTTGATATCTTATTTTCGGATATCATCATTAGATAACCTTAAATATGCGTAACACCTTTTACCTTTCCTCAAACATACACCCCAATTGAGGTCTTACATCATGTAAACCAGACAGTCAGCAATCGTTCCCCTCTCGTACCCATCTTAAGGCACCTCTTATCACCCTGGTCGTATCCTGCCCCCCAAGGAACCCGACATTGACCCCCTCAAGAGGATGACAGATCCACTGGGCCCCCAGAAAGGAACCACAATCACCGAGTCAAGAAAGTGGTTTCTTAAGAAAGCGTTTTATTGTGTACCGTTTTCTCAACTTCTGGTCTAGCGGGCTTTGTCTGTCGGCAGTTGGGTGCAGAAAGATAGGGCTTGTTACAATCGCAGCAGAATCAACACCTTACCTTGCCAACTTGTGTGTTCAACGTTCGGTGGTAAATCTACTTATCTTATTCGGAGAATAACAATTCCTTTCCTTCCATGACTACTGCTACTACTGCTATTGCTACTACTACTACTACTACTACTACTACTACTACTACTACTACTACTACTACTACTTCTACTACTACTACTACTACTATTAATATAACTACTACTACTACTACTACTACTGCTACTACTACTACTACTACTACTACTACTACTACTACTACTACTACTACTACTACTACAACTACTATTACCACCATTACTAATACTACTTCTTCTTCTTCAACAACAGCAATAGCATCGTCAACAACAACATCAACAATAAAAAAAAACTATTACTACTACTACTACTACTACATGTGCTACTACTGCTACTACTACTACTACTACTACTACTACTACTACTACTACTACTACTACTACCACTACTACTACTACTCCTACTCCTACTACTACTACTACTACTACTACTACTACTACTACTACTACTACTACTACGACTACTACTACTACTACTACTACTACTACTGCTACTACTACTACTACTACTACTACTACTACTACTACTACTACTACTACTACTACTACTACTACTACTACTACTTCTACTACTACTTCTACCACCACTACTCTCACTACTTCTACTACCACCACAACTTCTACTATTACTACTATCTGTACGACAAATTATATGTGATATTGATACCGAAGACAATACTAACAGTTATACATCTTTCATTATAACACCTCGTTTTCACTTTCATATAGGACCCTAATCATGTTCATCATCTGGTCTCTTTCTGTGTAAGGTGAACGCACTTCTTGTTTTAATGTAACATTTCGTCTTCTGACGGTGCAGTCCTCAAAACTCTGTACGTGCGCGCAAAACAAAACCCCTCATCTCTACGATAACAAGTTAAAATAAACGCTCGCAAAACCCCACTTCGCCAGTATCTGGGTCGGAGAGTACAAACTGGAGGAGGGGACGAAACGGAAGACTAAATTGTCCGATATGATAGCAGAATTCATCCCAATTATCTGTGGGAAATAACAAAGCCCTCGGCAAGAGAGGGAGAAGGAGTGGGATCCCTGAGAAACAAATGATATGGTATCGTCGGACAAGACACTATAACGGATCTGGTGTCGAATAACAACATCGGGGGGCTAACAGGAAGATCACGGTCTCTTCCGAGTGCTGATGAAAGCAGTTAACGAAACTGAGACCTGGGTGGAACGGTGTGTGTATGTATGTATGTATGTATGTATGTATGTATGTATGTATGTATATGTGTATGCGTGTATGTGTGTATGTATGTGTGTGTACGTGTGTATGTATGTGTGTATTTGTATGTGTGTGTATGTATATATGTATGTATGTATGTGTATGTGTGAATGCATATATGTATAAATTACGTGTATACGTGTACGTGTGTGTGAGGGGGTAGGGGTGGGGGAGGTATCATATACTCAAATTGAGTTGCTATCGCTAAACGCTGAGGAAAAGGGCTAATCCTCTTACACAATAGTAAGTGACTGAATTCTTGAAGAAAATAGCTTTTATTATGTTTTGTTGTTGTCTTTCTATCAATTGGCATCAAAGTGAATCAAACTTATCATAAATTACCATATTGATATTAGTTGTAATGTAAGGAATGGCGTTCCAAACGTTCATCGACATATGCGAGTAACTCGTGTTTTCGTCCTTTTTTGGCAATCTCTTTGTCATTTCTGTAACTTCACCCCTACCTCCCTCTTCCTCCCGCTCGCACACTCTTATTCTTCGATTTTGCATTTCCGACGTCTCTCTCACTTTCACACCCCACTCTTCGTCTTTAGAACATCCTATATGAGGATAGCATTACGAGAGATAAACTGTGGTAGCTAGAACAAGGAGGGAGAAGGGAGATGAAAGGTGGAGGAGAAAAGAAAGGGTGCACAACCTCAAATCCGCCTTGATTGATGCATCGGGTACGGGGACAGCTCGTTTGCAAACAACCCCAAAAGAAGTGTTATGACACTAAACAATAGCAAAGAGCAAAGCTAGCTCGCTATATAGCTAGTGAGCCGAGCGAGGGAGAACTCTTGGTCGCCGTGGTCTAGTCGGTACGCCGGGCTTACGGGGTGGCGCGCGGGGGGACGGGAGGACTTAAGTATCATGTTAGTGCGGGCGGGCGTTATTTGGTTGGAAGTGTAAAGCGGGGCTTTATGGGTGATCTCCGGTCCCGGAGCCCCCCTTAACGCGCGGGATGCGATCCGGCAGGGAACCAGCCGGCGCGAAGGTGACCTGTACTTTTCCCTCTCCTCTACTCTCCTCCTCCAAATCGACTGACTGACCAGGGTATCGGTCTATTTCCTCTCTTTATTTCCCTTTTTTGTATTTGAAAAATATAATTCGGTACAGTGTTACAACGAAGCAACAACAAATGCTTTATTTCATCATTCATGTGGGACATCGTGAAGTGAATGACACAACATTTGTCATTTCCTGTAAATCTTCTTTTTTTCTTGGAGGCGATGAATACATTGTAGATAATTTTTTAGAATTTCATTGGCGTTGTACAATCATATTTCATCCGATGTAGAAAGTATCACGAAGAGTATTTTTTGTTTGAAAGGGCAATGAAATTATGAACAAAGTGAATCAAAAAAGGAAATCACTTTAAGAAAACTGAGACATAAATTTGAGAAGGTATTTTCATGAATGTTTTGAAAATTATAATTACTATCACTAAATTCTGACCTCTAACATTTCTGGGCAACTCCGATGGTCCACGCTATTGTTCTGACCACAAAAGTAAAATATGATACATAACAATGAATTCAGAGTTTAATATCACAGAGCTGGCGATTACATATTTGATTTTTTTTACTGCAATGTTTGTCCTTCTAATTCTCTCTTTTGTAAAACACTGTATGATTGTTTCGTGTCTTCCATTGACTAATCGATAGCTGCATCTATTATCTCAAAACATAATAGGTGTTTCAAAGTTTGAACTTGCAAGGAGTCATGTTCAATAATACAATAGATCGTGAAGGATAACCGATTATCAAGTATTTTTACATACGTTTTCTTCAATCTTTCCAATATGGATATTTCCTCTTTCTTTAATTTGGTTCTCAGTTTCTCACCTTTTTGTAAGCGATTTTCCCTCTCTTATTTTTTTCTTCTAATGGCCAGATAATTTTTTGTTCATATATTTTGTCTCCGTCCTGTTCCTTCCATCCTCATGCCTAAATATGGCTTTCTCGTTTCTCTCATTTTTTTTTTTGCGTTTTAACATTCCTTCTTTGTCATTTCTCTCCTGTCCTCCACCTATTGTGTTTACTCATAGTGGCCTTTGTGTAGACTTATGCATTACACTTCAACATCAGGAAGTGAAAACTTAAGATTTATTCTCTAATTATCTTCTTATTACAACACTTTTCATAATTAATCAGACATCTTATGTCATTCAACTTTACTCCAATTTCAGCATTTGAATCGTGACAGCATTACTTTCTTTTTTCGTATTGATTTTTGCAATGTGCCTGTTTAACTCTCCGAAAAAAATATGACACGAGCAAAGACCACTTCCCAGCACATTTGACCTTCAAATCTACTGGCGCCATTCAGCAAACAATTATCCATCATGATTTTGCTCCGATGTGAAAAGTATTCTATATCATATATAACGACATGGTCCTTAGAAAATGTAACAACCGGCAGACTACACTCCAAAACCTGCCAAGCTTCGGCAAATATTGCCACCGTTTCGTGTGACTACTTTTGCAACAAGCCTGTTCTAGTCCCCTACCTCTCTCTCTCTCTCCCTCTGTAACCCTACAGCATTGTCTCTCTGTCTTTGTCTGTCTACCTCCCTCTCTCTTCCGTCTATGTTTTTCTCTCTCCCTCTATCTCTCTCACTCTTTCTCTCTCTTTCCTTTTGTTCCCCCTCTCTCTAGCTCATACTCGTCTCATCCTCCTTCTCTCTCCTCTTTCTTTCTTTCTTTCTTTCTTTCTTTCTTTCTCTCTCTCTCTCTTTCTATCTCTCTCTCTCTCTCTTTCTTCATCTTTCTGTCTTTCTGTCTGTCTGTGTATCTCTCTTTCTCTTTCACTTTCTTCTGTCTCTTCTTTTTCTTCATCTTTCTATTTCTCTCACAATCTCCCCTATTATCGGTCTCTCTGCTTTATCCTGTGTAAATTCAGCCAGAAAGTTGACGTGTCGCGGTCAAATGGTAGATAACCCTTACTGTCTTACTCTCTTCTCTTTGCCTGTCTGTCTCTCTATCTGTCTGTCTGTCTACCTCTCTCTCGCTTTCACTTTCTTCTTTCTCTTCTTTTTCTTTATCTTTCTATTTCTCTCACACTGCCCCCATATATATCATCAGTCTCTCTGCTTTATCCTGTGTAAATTCAGCCAGAAAGTTGACGTGTCGCGGTCAAATGGTTGTTATCCCTCACTGTGAACCAACCTGCCCCGGCAAATGTGTCCTCCAGTCACGCCAGTGGGGGTATTCATCCATCCTGCTGCTCCCAACCCAGGAGTGTATATAGGTACCTGGTAGAAGCTGAACGTTTCTCATGTGCTTGTCATGAATACTCATTAAGGAGTGAAGTTGGTGCACATATTGTTATCATCTTGTGTACCATGTTTTCGCAAGGCATATCACTCTTTTACCTCGAATTCACATAGCACGACTATAAGGAGAATCATAACAGGGTACCTTTTCTACATTTTCTTTTTTTATTTCCCCCCCAAAATGTCTTAAACTTTTCTCTGACTGTTGTAAATTTCTAAATTTCAAGATGTTTCATCACCCTTTAAGTGCCCACTTCCATCCTAAAAGATACCTTTAAGAGGTTCCGTCTTGGCACGTCACCTGAACAAAGCCCTTCTTTCCTCTCACCTGGTCGGTCTTTTTCTCACGAGTCATTGGGTGGGCCCGTACCGGTCTGATCCCCCCAGGTAGCTTCAGCCGTCTCTCACACCCCTTTCACCTGTAGCTGTCGTACCTCCACCCCACCCCATCCCTTCCCTTCCCACCCCTTCCCACCCCTTCCCACCCCTACCTCACCCCTCCCCAGCAGCCATCATCACTCCTGTACCAGCCTTCCGTTATCATGCCCCACCCCGGGCTATAGATCAAATCATCTCTGACACCCCTGCGAGCGGAGCTCGTCTTACCCCATTCCCTACACCCTTCTTTACCCTCTCCTCTACCGCATGTATATACAGAGACAGAGACTAGACCCCCCCCCCCCCCCGCCCATTTTCTTATCTTCCCTACCCTCCTTCCCTGTAGCAGCATGTCGCCATTTATTTCCTCTGTCCTCTCATACGCATGTAAAAACCAATTTTGGTTCTACCCTTCACCTTTTCCACCATTTCCTTATACTCCCTCAACCCTTACAATACCAGACCTTGAAACCCCCTTGGCTAACTACACATATTGATGCTAATGGTAATGAGAGAGTTAAACCTTAGAATACCAGACCTTGAAACTCCCATTGGCTAACCACACATCTTCATGCCAATGGTAATTACAGGATTAAGTGTTTGCCCTCCGCTCATCGCCACCCCCTCCTGCCTTTACTTTTTCCATGCACCCCAGTCCAGCTCACCCATTTCTTACTTTTAATCAGATTTATATCGATTTATATCTTGAAGATGGTAGAAAATGTATGATACAATAACCGGTTACAGACATTCATATTGAATTTAATTAAATGTTGATTTTATTGATACAAATGAACACACACACACATACGTCGATTAAAAAGTCAATAGACGTATAGATATTGATTAACAAAAGTAACAAGAAATATATAAAACGCACAAACGTTATATAAGGCATAAGATAAACACAATTATAAACAGAATATTGAGAGTACCATATTGTTCGATAATATGCAATTGCTACTAAAAAATTATGGAAATAAACGAAAATACGAGTCCATTTTTAATTGGGGGAAGCAGCTAGTCAGCTCCCTCTAAAGTATAAAATCATGGTATTGGTATCCGAATAAACAAACAGGCAGATTTATACAGATAGGAAAAGTTAAAAAGAGGGCATGTGCAAGAAATTATTTGAATAAAAAATAAAAGAATTGATAAGGGGAAGTAAAACAAATAGAAGATTGTGTGCAATCTTTAAATGGATAGGCTACAATGGTTTAATGGTTACATTATCGAAAGTTGTGCAATATAACTTTGACCACGATCGCCATTGAGTGTTGCCTGCACTAGTCTCTGTCATCATTTCCGTCCACATCAGCTTCACCCCCCCTCCCCCCCCCTTCTCCCCTTCTCCCACCCCCACCCCCTCCCTCTATCCACCGCAGGAAACCCGACAGGTGAGTTTGGTTGTTGTTCTAAGCTTGGCCAGGGAGAAGGCGTCATAACACACCTTAAGTACCGACCTGCAACCAAAGGATTCTGCAAGCGAAAAGAAAAACTTTCCGCTTTCATTTCGGACCGTGTATGATCTGTATGGGATGCATATCTGCATTGGTAGATGTGACGTTTCATAATTAGATCATAGGTACCCACAAAGAGGCTACGCTTTTTTAAACGCATAATGAAGAGAACAGGAGTAAAAATCAAATCGCAAATCGCAAATGTTCTTTCATCATGTTCATCAGCTTATGTTGTTAATGTATAAAAACAATTATGTCAACACGTTGTCTACGCACACACACACGCGCAAAGGAATACGGATTAATTAAAAAAATATTTATGTACTACAGTAAGTACCACTTCTACGACGACAGTAACGACTGATGATAATATCAATATTGTATGCGCATGTGCAATCACGTCTACTGCTATCATTGTTATTACTTCTTTCATTTCTACCGCTACTTGTGTCTAGTAAAGAAACTAGTTATGTCACTTCTACTATTAAATACTACCATATACTACTTATAGTGATATTAGTATTATTGTAACTCGTTATACTTCTACTTTTTCTACCACTACCACTACTACTTCTACTACTACTATTACTACTACTATCACCACTTATACTTATATTGCTTATTCCACGACTATTACAATTACAACTACATGACTACTGCTCGTTGTTATCATTACTGCTATCATACTAAACACAACAAAAAAGTAAGTCCCCCAAAGCAAAATAGCATAACTTTTTATCTAAGAAATTTCGGGCAAAATAATTTGGCAGGCTTGCTTCTTAACTTATTAACTAACTCCTGTGTAAAAATCACATTAATCCAATTAGTCATGCATGAGTGGGCAAATTTTACAGGCAAAGTGTCACTTTTAAAAAGTCACAGGGGTAATTTGGGGATTCTGTCATATGAATTTTTGATGAATTCCATTTCTGGTTTATGTCCTTTCATTGTTTATCATCAACCTCTCGATGCACTAACACCTATCCCGACACTTAACCCATTGTTCTGATTAAGTGAGCATAGTTTAACAAATTTTCATCCCTCGTGAGTCTGAAACTTTTAAAAACCCTTTATTTTTGTGAAAAAAAAATGAAATTTGATATGTTGACAAAGATGTTGACCTGCTATGTAAACACAAGAAGTCATTTTCGTGTCATGGTTGGGTGAATACACTTAAAAAAAATCGCACAAGAAATGCCAAAATGTAGTGTTAAAACGGTATAAACAATTACCCTTGTGACTTTTGAAAAGTTACATTTCTGCCTGTAAAATTTGCCCACTCATGCATGACAAATTGGATTAATGTGATTAGTCAATGAGTAAAAAAAGTCACTTTTGAGGTTGCATGCCCTCGTGTGTGGGGCGAATCGAACCCCAAACCTGACACCACATCAGCACCCTTACCACTCATCAGCCCAACACGTCACCACGCAAACTCACCTCTCTCCCTCCCACCCATCGGTGTGCGTGCTTTCAACAGCTACGTCCTTAATCACCATGCAACACGTGCGTGCGCGAAGCTCGTAGAGGGGAGTGGGGTATTTTGGTACACCCCCCCCCCATTACCCCCTACCTTCCGTTCCAGCCACCAATTAAACGTTATCATCCGGTTTGATACAGCGAGTGGTACTTATTATATCTAAAATTATCATTGTTATCATTCTTAGTGTGACACCAGGCGCAAAAAGATCACACCAATAATGCTTATTTACGCATTTTAGTGAATTCATGGCAAGTATGTCATATATTTTTGGTCACAATAATTGTACTTTTTTGTTTCACTAATGTTCAGTAACATGATGCAAAAGGCACCACTAAGTGTAAAAAGGTCTGGCAATTGCACCCCCTACCCGATTTTACATTCATATAAGGATACAGTAGCGGCACATCCCTCGAACACTTCCACATCTACACAAGATCAGGGTTTACCGTTCACGAAATTATATCCGAGGTTGGAAGATCAGAGAAGAAGGACGATTACAGATAAAGCTCATAAAATTCATGAAAGAATCAGCAATCGGCAAATTTGTAACGTTAATATTACAGGTACAAGTCGCTTCCGTCTCTCAGCACCCCTCCCCTTCCTCCGCCTTCGTTCTCCCCCGCTACCACCCCGGAGTGTCTCGCCCAACACGTCGCTCGTCGCTCGTCGCTCGTCGCTCATCGCTCGCCGCCTGTACGCGGCTTGCATGCGAACAACCCACGAATAAATATACATTTCGGCCACCGCATCTCCGCCGCAGCGCATATACCCGGCCTTTTTCCGTGTTCGCTAAGCGCGCCGGCTGGAGCGGGTGGTGGCCCGGGTGGATAGGCGGGGGAGGAAGATTGAAGTGCGGCTATTGTCGGGGCTTTCGTTATAGGTCGGTCTTGTATGGAATTGGCCTTGAAGCTGAGGAAGGTATGGGGATGGATGTGGGGTAGACAGTGGTGTTGGTACTAGGGGGAGGTAGGGGGGGGGGGGGTAGGTAAGTGGTGGTGATGGTTGCTTGCTCGAATCGGCGTGTTTACCGTGTTTACAGTCGCATGTCAAGTAAGTGTTACAGATATGGGTGGATGCGAGTCGCTGATGGGTATGCAGATGGGGAGCTTGTGAGGCGGGAATGGGGGTAGGGATTAAGAGGGGTGATGGGAAGGCAGGCACATGGATACGGGGGTGAAGACGGGGGGGGGGGGGGAGTTAATGACGATATGGATTTAGACGGGTTGTTGGGTGACGGGTTGTTGGGTGGTGGGAACAGGGATATGGTGTAGTAGAAGTGGTGGGGTGGTGGGGTAGCAAGAACAGGGATGGAGATTAAGGTGGGGTGGGGTGGCGCAAAAAACAGGGGTAGGGGTTAAGAGAGGTGATGGAGTGGTGGACACATGGGTAGGGATTAATAGGGATGGCGGGGGGCAGAAACAGTGATGGTGATATAAAGGAGTGATAGGGTGGCGAGAACAGGAGTACGGATTAAGAAAAGTGGTAGGAAGGAGGAAAAGCGTGATAGAGATTAAGAAACGGTAGAAATAGATTTCATCACTGACAATGACTGATGTAGATTTTACAGGCATATGCAATAATGATAAACGGTTATATTTCTTGAGTTCATATCAAACTGCTCATTTTCGGCAACGACGAAGTACCAGTGAATAATTGCATGAGTGATCATCTACACTTCAACTGACCATCATCAAACTGACGTTTTACATGAATGTGTACATGTTTTAGTAGTCAATCATTCTGAAAAACACCAAATCATTGAATGCCCAACGAAATATTTAACATGATATACTCGATCTCAAAAACGTTCTGTTCATGTTCCTTTTTTATACGAAGAGTCATATAAAACATGTTATTCAACATGTTCAAACGATACTGTAATGAAAGTTTTTTTTTAAATTGTATTATTTTAACAACAAATGTCCCATCTTTATGACACTTCTTAAGAAATGTTAAAACAATTTGTATATAGTTTTTATAAACAATGATTCTGTTCTCGTGCTTTTTGTAACTACGCGCTGTCCCCCAGCCTAGCCCTCGGGTAGACAGCCCGAGGATTTCCAGCATAAACTGGTTTGTTTACGCTCAGGCAGATGAGCCCCTGTGTCACCAGGGATTAGGTCGAGCAGACAAATGTCTCCATTTTGCTTGTTATCATTGTTCTCAAACACAGCGAGACAAGGAATCTTGTCCATCAAGAAATTTGAGGGGAAAACATGACGAAATATGCACGGAGATATTTTCATGAAGACCCCCACCAAAAATGAAACACAAAAGTATTGTTTAGTTTAGGCTTTTAGCTTAGAGGATGGTATGTTGTGAATCTGTTTAACGTACGAGTTATGTATTTTCTTTTCCGGAAAAGATTTTGAAGATTTTATCATTCTTATGCTACCCCACCGTTTTCGATGTCTGTCTATCTGAATGTCGGTCTATGGTTGTCTATCTATCTCTCTCCGTCTCACTTCCTTGCTCTTCCATTAACCTAGTCATTAAGTTAATTTGTGGAGAAGCAGAACAACTCAGAAGGAGCAATCGACGAAAGAGGTTTTATCAATCAAGTAACTCCTTAAACATTTCATTTGAATAACTGTTGAAGATTTTACACGTCTTTTCTTTTAGTTTATATCTATTTAAAGATATTTCTCATCAACTAAAACTTATGATTTATAGTAAAACTCATTTAGATGGACCAAGGTTCAATGAGGCCATGCTTTTTTGTAGTTGTTTAATCATGCCATTTAATGAACACCGCGTTGCAGCAATCCGACGAATTTATTAACTATTTTGGGGAAAGACTGCAATTATGTTAAACTAACTTGGGCTCTGAAACTTTAGGTTGCGGCTATCTCTTTCTCTGTCAGGATTAACCCTCTCACATTCTCGATGTGTAATTATCAATGGATAATTCACAGATTGTTAATGAGAGGGTTAACAGGCTACCATACCGTTCTTTCCTTTCCCTCTTGTCATACGCTGGGGTGCTAAGTATGATGTCACACTTCCAGAAGTCGTAATAGCGAAGCACGAGTAAAACAGGCCATTGCTTGCACTCTCAGAACTATTGGGTACAGGCTGACAGATAAGTGCTCTTATTGTAGGTCAATCGATTGGTACACCGACAATATGCTCTACTGAACATGACTGAATAATTTTTCTCCAATTATTGCTTAACGTGTTGTATAAAAGGAAATCACCTCTTATCAGTTAATATTAACCATTTGGATACACACTCTGTCTGCTGCATGTGATATCACAACGACCTCATTCTTGTCACATATGCACTTAATGTCTCTGAGTGTATGATGAGCATATGAGTAACAATCAAATTGGATCGATCTTTAACTCTTTTCGTGCCAGATAAAACGCCGCTCTTTGGTGTTTGTGTACATTACTAGCAATGATTGGTGGGGAAAAAATGCACACACGGTATATGCAGGGTTAAGGAAAATATTTGAAGAAAGTCGGAGTAATCTTTTGAAATAGTTGTTCACGCTTGATGCCGCTACGCGGTCTGGCATGGCAGCAGAGTCAAACAAGTCAAGCTCCGAAGCGACGACTGCATTCCTGCCTCTACCTGCTGACAGGCCCCGTTCACATTGCCAAGATAAACCGATGATCATTGCGAGAATTTCATGTGGATTATCACTAGCTCAATATGCCGCTTCGTGATCTATTCACAACTGTTTCCCTATCTGCGTAATAACGCTTTATTGCATTTAACCGTATTTCGTGATTCAATTTCAATTTGTGGAATGAACTATGGATGTATAAGTTGTTGCTAGTCCGGCAAACCTCGGACAAGATTTGGGGAGACAATCAGTAACGTTTGCTTGAACGACATGAATAAAATGAGCATACATAAGGAAATGGTCTAATGAAAATTTCGGCGGAACTAGGAATTTTATATTAGATTTTATGAATTGTGTTTAATAGTTACTAAAAGGTGTTGTTTTCGTATACTGCATGAATATCGATGAAAGGGCAACTGATAGCTGTATTTCTTAAAAAAATCTAGGTCTTCATTTTCGCAAGAAACCAATGTCGTCATGAGGGTGACGAATGTGAAGATTGTTTTATTGCATCTGCTCCCTGTCATAGCACCACACCCAATCCACCCTCTATATTGGTAAGGATGGAGGGTACATCTTAGTAAGATCTCTGGTAGACATTCGATCCGATTACGATCAGTCATATGCGATGTATGTGAACGGGGGTCGGGGAATCACTCATTACTTTCCGTGTCATGCTGTCATGTTTGTTTTTACGCTGCATCGTTTGCTACATTCTACAACTCTTTCGTTTTTTCAACGTCCCTGACATCATTCCTCCCCGCCTCCGCCCATCCCTCTCCGTCTGTGATAAACCGATGTCACAACCAGTCCTTGTTATCTTTACCCCCTTCTCGTGTGAGGCCAGTATGTCCCTTTTACCCCTCCTTGGTTGATTTTCTTCCGAGAACTTGAAAAGCCATGACGTGTTTAGAGTGGAACGAGAAATGCGCAGTATTTGACGGTTGACATTGGTTGACGAGCGAGGTTCCTGCATGCACATGCTGGCGATGGGAGAGAGAAAGGGGGAGATAGCGAGAGGGAAGGTGCGTGGACAGAAGAGAATCATGGGAAGGAGAGACTGGCATTGGGAGAAGAAGAGACAGTGAAGAGAGTAAGAGAAAAGGAGAGAGAGAGAGAAAGGGCAAAAGACATTTGAAACAAAGGGGGGTATTGAGAGAGAAAGAGAGAGAACAAGAGAAAAAAGCATATGAGACATGGATGAATGGCAAAAAATGTTGGAAAAAAATTGCAGCGCTGAGGATTAGTTGCAAAGAAAACCGCGTGGTGCGAGTGACGAGTTTGACAAGTTTGAATATGCCGGACTAATACGCGATCCCCGTCATTTCAGTTTATTTGTGTCTTTACATTGGAACAGCACGCGGATCTGGGTGTGTGGGGCAGCAACCTAACACCGCGCTCGCTGATGCGCGGGTGAGGCGACAAATCCATGCTAGGATTTAGTCTAAGAGGGCGTTTTAACTCCAATTCTAAAGAAATTGATTGTTGGACGCCGTAAGGTGATACCGCCCCCAATTCATCAACAGGATTTGCTTACCAAACTAAGGTGTGACGCGTACTATTGCGAGTCAAACAACACCAAACCGCTACATAGAAACTTCTGGATGAAAATAGTTGATGCTCAGGATTTCTCACCGGCCCTCCCGCAAACCCTGCCCTCCCTCAACAAGTTACCCTACTTTCTCTTCCAAATCATACCCCCAAAAATTGTTCATTTCGTCCCCGGAATTTCGAGTTGTTTGTTGAGATTCAGTTGAAGGCTTTTAGTCAAGGTCCCGTAAATTTGATATTTTGGGTTGCGGTAAAGGATACTTTTGAAATCTTCAGGTGACAATTCGTACCGTATGTTTGGTCTCTCTGCAAACTTTGCCCCGGTATTCATAGTGTTTATTATAGAGAAAGAACCTGGCGGGTGCGAAAGACTTGATACATCACAGAAGATTTACACAGGTGTTCCTGCAAATGGACTTTAATCCTTTACAGGGTTGAAATGATCTTCTTTACGGCTCTGTTTTTCCAAGTTAGTCTTAAATTCCCGTGTTTCTTCTATTTACCCTTCTCCTTCTTCCCCTCCTTCTCGTCCTTCTCGCGCTCTCACATTCTCAATTCAATTTCTTTTCTTTCTTGATATTCTTCATCTTCCTCTTGCCGTGTTATCATCTTCTCCTCTTCTTCCTACTCCGCCTTTCCATCTTCCTTTCTGTTTCTTCTTCTCCTCTCTGTACTCATTCCTCTCCTTCTTCTTCTTCTTCTTCTTCTTCTGTTATTTCATCTTTTTTGTAATCTTCTTCTTTTACAATACTCCTGATGCATTTTGTCAACACCTTCTTCGTCTTATTCATCTTATTTTTCTCTTCCTTTCGTCTTCTATTTCTTTTTAATTCTTCTCATCTTACTAATCCTTCGGTTTCGTCTTTATCTTCTTCTTCATAATCGTCTCCATCCCAATGTTCTTCTTGCTCTTCTTCTTCTTCTTCTTCTTCTTCTTCTTCTTCTTCTTCTTCTTCTTCTTCTTCTTCTTCTTCTTCTTCTTCTTCTTCTTCTTCTTCTTCTTCTTCTTCTTCTTCTTCTTCTTCTTCTTCTTCTTCTTCTTCTTCTTCGTCTTCTTCTGTGTTTCCCTGGTAGCTTGTCCATTTATTATGAAATTATTTCAATGTTCTCAGTTGCATTATTTTTAAAGACACCGCAGATGACATGAATTTGCCAAGATTCTGCAGTCGTGGGGATGGAACGACTAGAAGTATGACGTCACCTCCTTGCACAAATCCAAAGACTGGCTCCTGTGATTCAACCAGTCGCAGAGTCGGACGTCAGAATCAGATTGTGTTGCCTGTGGTGGTGTTAAGTCTTTCCTTCAATACGTCTCACACTATGTGCACCTTCTCCATCTCCCTCTTCTTCTGTCCGTTGGATTGCAGATTGTAAATTATTTTCATTGTGCGATTAATTCAAACCTTGAATGATGCATCGTCAAGAAACAAATTATAAGCAAAAGCATGAAATGTGACTGTTAACTTAGGACATTTCGCACATTTTTCACAATCATTCATTTAGGACGTATAGGATGTACACTCCCAATCTATATGCTAAACGTCACAACGTGTGTCAGTAGCAATAATTCAACGGCTCTTTCTCTAGTCGAGTACAATATCCGAGGGCATTCTCGCTTTGTTGCTGGTAAACACTTGCCTATCCACTGAGGATTGTCAATATCTTAAGAATGTAATTTGGTGCCATTTCCTTTAGTACATTACCACGCCAATCATGTACTGTCTCTTATTATATGCCGCTCTCACGTCCCATCGCACATTTCGACACACTCTGTCGGCGTTACTTCACTGAGCTTTACATTTTCAGGGCCAATTTCACGCAAATCTTCCTCCTCAAATACACCCTTTCTCTCTTGTCGTTCGCGAGGGTCGTGTCGTTTCTTTTCTTTTCTGTTTTGGTTAAAATTCATGTCGAGCATTAAATGATACTTTCCATTCCATGTCCCTCTGCAAATAATCGCATTTCTCTGACACTTCATTCAAAGCCCTCTCCCCCCGTCTCCACCGGCGTCCAAATATGTACGCGCTGCGCTGTAGTACCTCCACGGCAGAGGGGATGACACACAAAGATGGAATGAAGTCATGCCACGCATCATCAACACCGTCAAGTACAAAGCGAGCTTGTATTCTGTCTTTCAATTAAAATGATAATGGATTTGCTGCCGGCAATGATACTTCTCTCTATTATCTCGGCAATAGGACACTCTGTCTCCGTACGAGGTTCGCGCGCTGCTCCCTGCCAGCTACGGGCGAAGGGGGTCCTCCTCTGATCCTAAGTGGGGGGCGGTGCATGGAGGTTTCCCGCCATGGAGAGAAAAGGAGGCGAAGAAGGAGGCGGGCAGGGAAAAGGATGCCTCACCCTTCCCGCGCTTTTGGCACGCTCTTGACGGGGGACACGTGATATCCACTCCACGAGGTCGGTGTGGTCGAGCGAGCGGGCTCTCCGTGGGCTTTGCTCCACTTCCAAGCGAAATAAATACACTTCAGATACTATTAAGACTTATCAATTGACAACAATCGACAATGTATATACCCACGGGCGCTGTACTCTGTGACGGGGCGGTTGTGAGATCATAATGAGATTCTCTCAAACACCCCCCCCCCCCCCATCCACCCCGAAATGGCTTCACTTCTCTCCATATCTCCTTGCGCATTGCTTTCTTCTCCTGATTAACGTGACTCCATGATTAGTTTAGGCTGCCCAAATCTTCATCCGTCATAAATCGTATTATTCAGACAGGGAAAACAAAAGGTGTACAATTTCATTAAATCTAATATATGATTACATTACGAATACGTGTAGTGTGTGTTAAACGCTTTGTACCAAACAATACGATAATGGCAATGAACAGTCTTCTCTAAATCACGAAATCATATCATAAATATCAAATCATATCAAATCATAAATACGTGTGCCATCACAGACACAATGTTCATCTATTGTGGCAGTATGAATATACATCTCCATGAATGATATGAAAAGTATACACCTTAATCACATTGACCAACTCATGTACTTGGTAAGATAAGGTTCATTTATTCATGAGTTCATATTGATTTATGTTCATGCTGATGGAATTCTGAAAGAAATGTGTAACATCCTATCGAAATAGATTGTTACTTAATAACAGCATATACTTCAAACCTCACGCTGAGCATTTTCTTATGGATGGCATTCAATTGAATTCAACATGGCTAACCTCATAGAAAGTTTTGTCTTTGTAGTTATTATGGTATGTTAAAAAACATATCATTAAGCTAATATTAATATGATAACGTATGCAGATAATTCCCAAATAACATATTAGGATCATAATCATAATTATATTACAATAGTTAGGTATAGGTGCTTAGAATTAATGCCTCGGGGAGGCATTCAGCGTACATTTCAAGCAAGGTATGTGTTGAAATTCAGTTCTTGATGATTATCATTTTGAAAGAAAATAGACGCCCGATATGTGATTCTGGTGATTGATGTGTCATATTTGACTTCCATTTTTTTTTTCTCTTTTACAGAAAATGTTTTCTTTCAACTGTCAGGTGCGTATCATTACATGAATGTTCTTTTCTATTAACAGGACATTTTACAGCGCGCATTTCCATTCACCGCTCAACAAGTTAGCAAAGAAACGGTAAAGACGGAGAATTCTCTGTGCCCTTTCTCGGGTCAGCACAGAAGTAATTCCATAATCCCCTTGATATTGAATCCTGACAACGTTCATTCAATCCGTCTTACCGGCCCATAAAGTCCACGAATCAAGTGCGAATCCTGTTGAATTTCAAAGACCCACTTATTAAAAATAAAATCCCTCCATCTAAAATTCTTGATAAAAAAGGAAAGGAGTCTATTGTTCGAAGCAGCGAGGTGAAAAATGAGGCTTGAAGCGAAACAATATCTGCTCATTGTCGTTGTCTTGTCACGACATCACCACGAGCAAAGAAACAAGAAAAGGGAGAGAGAAAAAAAAGTGAAATCGGAGTGGGTGAGGAAGGGGAGAAAGGGGTGAAATTAAACACCCGCAATATTTAGGAAGGCAAGCAATGGGTGTGAAAAAAGCAAGAGGAGAAGAAAGGGAGGGGGAGATGAAGACAGTAGAAAGCTTACCCACGTGCATGGTTCGTACCCCCAAGCTGTAGACGAGTATTAACCATTAAATGATCGCTTTATATTAGCTGTCACCCCCGACGGCAGTGGGGCGCGCGGTAGCTAGCGTATCTCTTGGACGACTCCTCTCTTTCTTTCTCTCCCTCCCTCTCTCTCTCCCTCATTCCCATCTTCGCCGTCTTCTTCCTTTCCTGACTTATACCTCTTGCCCCTGTCGTTCACAGTTTACATTTAGGATTGTTCCTGCGGGCCGGTCCTTGCCGGGGAGATAGTGGTGGCTTTGCTCCCGAGGGGCTGTTGTGGGATGTCGTGATCGGAAGAGCGAGCCATCGTGCAAATCGATCGAGAGATGGACACGAACGGAAGAGACGTTAGGAGGAGAGAGAAAGAGAGAGTTAAAGACGAGTCTGTTTAGGCTCGGGAGAGGGCGGGGAGGAGATACTGGTATTGGCGGGAGACAAAAGGGCGAAAGAGTACGCCCAAAACGCGATTATACGCTTACATTATATTCTTCTTGGCATTTGGTCTTCTCCATTACTTATGTTTTTTGCTTAATATCTCCCTTTTTTCACCCTTTCCCTATTTCACTCCATCATCTCACCAATCTTCTTTGGGGTATTTTTTTGTTTCTTTCTATTCTTTTCTCTATCTTCTCCTCCCTATTTTCATTCGTGTTCTTCTTCATCCTCTTGTACTTTCCTCTTCTTCTTTCTTTTGCCGTCTTCTTCCTCCAGTTGCTCTCCTTGTTCAGTTCTATTTCTTCTACTTTTTTTTTTCTTCTTCTTCTTCTTCTTCTTCTTCTTCTTCTTCTTCTTCTTCTCTTCTTCTTCTTCTTCTTCTTCTTCTTCTTCTTCTTCTTCTTCTTCTTCTTCTTCTTCTTCTTCTTCTTCTTCTTCTTCTTCTTCTTCTTCTTCCTCATCTTCTTCTTCCTCTTCTTCTTCTTCTATCTCTTCTCATTTGTTTTACCGTCTTTCTTTCTTCTTCTTTATCATGTTTATCCTCTCTTCTGCTTCTTCTTCTCCATTTTTACTCCTTCTTCTACTACTTCGTGAACTTTTTGTTCATCGTCTGCTTTAGTCTTCTCTTATAATTATGCCATAATCCTTAAAGTTTGCCTTTATTTCATAATTACCCCCTTAGTGTCCTAGCTTATATTAATTTTCGTAGCCTCACCACCACCTCCCTTTCTATCTCATTTGTGATTTTTACATTTCATTGTTTCCCCTTTTCGGAATTATCTTGCTCCTACCCATCCCATCCGATCACCTGCTCTTTTACATCTTTATTTCCATTTCTTGTATTTGTTCCGTTTTTCGGTCTCTGTCTCTCTCGGTCTCTGTCACTCTCGGTCTCTGTCTCCCCCTATCTTTCTTCTTTGTTTCCCCTTTCCCCCTATCCTTCGCACATAAATTCTCCCGTTGCCGTCTCGCTATCGTTTCACCAGCCTGCAGATATACCGGACTGACCAGAATCTGGCTCAAAACGCCGGCAAAAACAGGCAAAAAGTCACGAACTGGTCAGCGATGAGGACAATCCGACGGAGTTTGAGGGGGCGAGCTGAAATGGGCGTATCGAATCACAAGGAAACGTGCCATTTCAGTTGTTGCCACCTATACCGATGGGGGGTTATTAAAATTGAAAACAATTAGAGGCTTGGGATGAATCCGCCGTGCCTGCACGCTTTTTTGGGCTTCCCTTAGCAGCGTATCTCGCGCGGATCGATGCAAAACCTATTTAGGCAGGATACTGCGGCGCAGATCGCGGTAAAGCGCCCAGCGCGTTGTAAACAGTTCGCCACAATAGCATAGAAGGTGTGTGTAGCTCGCGCGCGAGAGTGACCCTAAGTGCTTACTACACTCAGGAAACAGATTACAAGGAAGATCCGTCGCAAACGCAAAGCGCGCGCACGCGTTTATCACTTGGTCGTAAACCGATAAGTCAACCGGCTGGGCGATAGAAGGAAAAAAAAAGGCGAAATGGTTGACGAAACCTCGGCAGAGAGCTAGCTAGCTATCTAGTCAGCAGGAGGGAGTGTGTGGTTTGAAAGCCAAGTTTGGCCAATTCCCTGGTCTGATTATCGAATGCGCAGGCGTGCCGGCGAAACTATTAGAGATGTAACTTGTTAGACGGGCGCGGATTCGTCGTCACGACCCGCGCGGGTTTGTTGCCGTTCACTTCTCAGTCGCACTGAAAACCGATATATGATACAAGCCTAAAAGCCCCTCACATTACAGTCGTGACTTTTTCCTCTCCCTCTCTCCCAGCCCACAAACGCCATCTCTCTTCCTCTCTCTCTCTTCGAAGAGAACCTTCTACTCCCCCGCCGGCCTATCACACACGCCATGTTCCGAACATCATCTTTTTGTGTGTGCGTGTGTGCGCGCGCGCCACGGCTACTGGCTATTTAGAACATCGGCGGGAATCGTCGGGAGGGTTTTGTCGAGCTTTTCCGCCCTGTTTTCCCTTGAAAATTGTTTGGACTTGCCCCTCGGGTAGCGGAGGGCTCGCGTGGCGATGTGCCCGCGGGCGGATCAGGGTTTGTCTTACTCGCGGTTTCCGCTCGACACTTACGCGGCTGAGAGTCACCCCCGTCGTCCATATTCATGTTCACTTCTCGCGCTCAATAATCAGGGCCATGTTTTGCAAGGGAAAAGTTTTCATTAGGCGAAGCCCATTGATTTTCTCCTAATCCAAACCTCTTCACAATTGTCTCATTTTGACGTGTTATCTGTGAAAGCGCACCGGTGCTGCGAGAGAGTTGCTCGGCCGCACTAGGCCGGGCTCTATGATAACACTACTCCAGCTACGACAAACCCATCGAGTACCGAGGACTTGTTTCGAAAGCTCTGTTTTCCTTGCGCTCAGAACTACACTTCTCCTACTCCTCCTTCTCCCCATCTCTCTCTGTCTCTCTCTAACTCTCTCTCTCTCTCCCTCTCTCCCCCTCTCTCTCTCTGTCTCTCTCTCTCTCCCTCTCTCTCTTTCTTCCTACTTCAATCTCGTTGTCTTCCTCTCATTAAGCCTCTCTATTGTTGTCTCTATGTAAATCTCTTGACCTCTCGCTATGTATTCATCATTCTTCCCCTCTCAACCTCCACATCTTTCCTCTCTATCTCTATTAAACCCTTCTCTCTTTCTCTCTCGCCCTCATCAATTAAGGTCACGGTGGGAGAATCAATAGATGAGGAAAAAACGCGATTGGTGCAAAGGAAAGGTCATCAAAATATAAAATAATAAAATACATGAGATAAAGCACATCTATCTTCCCCCAAATAAAAATAAATACACGTGACCGTAGATTGACTAGTACTTCGAAGTCTTTCAAACTTAATCGAATAGTTTATGAGAACGTGGGCTCTTAGTTTCTGGGTAGTCAGACTGCATAAATACTATACAGGATTCACTGAAGCGAAGACTCCATGAAAACGGTCCAATATCACTACTCATAATGTCAATTACAGTGAGACTTGTTAAAGTTTTCCCGACATAGCAGTAACTTACATACAAGGGATTGAGTGCACTTAAGGTTTTCTTAAACATTGTTTTCGCTATTAAAGTGTGAAATGCTGTGTCACTTGGCCAGCGGAGTGAGAAGTGTGCATACGGGTCGAATGATTCAAATGAATATTTCTGAAGCTATCGGTGATGACAATTATCAAGGACACCAACAAGGTATACACGCGATATTGTGTCAATAGGCAATCACAATACATGTACGTTGTGTATGTTTATGGCTGTAATAGGCATGATAGATACCTTTCTTGTTTGATTGCCAAAATACTGTTACATTCAATACAATCTCTTTATAACACAATGCCTAATCTTTCCCGTTTACATTCGCTTACCGTATCCCTTGGTGCTATATCGGACAAGGACTCGTTAAGTTTCTCTACGTATCAATGACACATCCTGTCTAAAACGGTATACTCTTATTTTGTACCGGTTCTCATTCTCGCACTGTGGATGCGTTATATTATTACTTTTTTGTAATCAAGGGCGTATCTACTTTGAAGGCGTAAGACATGTAAGATATAAATCTGTGTCAATGCAAAGCGGAGAAAGATTGTTATGCCATTTTAAATAACTTCTCTCAGAATACTTACGTGGAAGAATGTTAACCAATGTATTTAAACGTTATTTCGTACTGATTCGTCTACAAGTAAAGTAAAGTACCTTATGTAGACTCTTGTACTAGCAACTTCATCATGACGACAATATATAATGGTAATATAATAATAATTATGTAGCCTAAACAATGACATTTCTTGCCACTCATGTACATGTAAATACGGCATGAGTAAACGTACATGATGTAGGTAAGTGGAACAATCTGAAAGAGGAAGTAAACCTAAGAGGCAAGCTACAAAGTCAAATGTTTTCCACGCATCCTGTGAATTACACCTTCTTATGGTTCAGTCTGTATTTGACAGGATTTCTTTTAAGAAATGTGTGCAAAAGATACACACAATATGTACTTGTACCTATGGTTAATGGTTAATGGGTATACACTACAGCTCAAAGGAATTGGGATAGGGAAAGGAAAAGGGAAGAAAGGGAAGGACCCATAGATTAGAACCGCGGTATATGTTGTCCAGTTCAGCATGAAACACGATGCTTTTTAGGCTAAAGCATCATGCTGAACTGGACAAAATATACCGCGGTTCAAAAATGCGGGTCCTTCCCTTTCTTCCCTTTCCCTTTCCCTATGCCAATTCCTTTGAGCTGCAGTGTAGAAGCCTTAATGTTTCGGAACCTACAATACTGGTGAAGGGGTTCTGCTGTGACCACACGTCCTACAAGTGTTTGATTTCAGGCTAACATGAAGGAATCAAATCAAAATCATATTTTAAAAAATGGCATTTAAAGACTTGAGCATTTAATCGACTTTTGTTTAGGTCAGGTACCTAAGTGATAGAAGTTTTATAACTGAAGTGGCCGTCCTGCTTGAATAAAAATGGAAATGAATAAAATCACTCAAAAGCGCTAAAGAAATGTCATCATGATTAGCAATATATAAAACGAGATCTGTACACATGATTACTGTGGAACAGTTTCTGTCATACCGCTACTTTCATTTATGTTTTACTTGTATGATATACGCAATAGTGTGTCATATTCAGCCCAGGGATACATGCGACTTATTGCTTTACGCATTCCCTGATCGTATTCAACGCACACCGTTGAGTCATGTATTTCGTTGAAATGAGTACTAATCATACAACGATGTTGCTTCGAGCTCAAGTGGTATAGGGTTGTACCCATCATATTTTTGCAAATACAAACACAGAGAGTACCTAATGATGTTTTCCTATCATATTTTTATTTCCTCTTAAGATTGACTACCTAGCAATATTGATGATTATTGTCAGTGCTATAATTAGCATGATTACCATAGCAATTATTTTACTTCTCATTATTACCAATGATATGCTCAGCACCGTTCTTATCAATGCTAACATCACCATTACTATCTGGTCAATAATCAATCTCGCAATCATTACTACGATACAATTATGACTAGCACTTTATGAAGCACTTTCCGCTGTGTGATATTTCTTTCTCAAACCAGCTGAGGTTGTGACGTCGGTTGCCCTTCGAGACTGACTTTCTCAGCAAAGGTTTATTCACACCCATTTTATCGTGTATTTAGCTCCCCCACAATCTCACAATCCCTTTCTCGTTTTGTGCTCCCTCGTTATCGTTATTTCACGTTTTTCTTATTTGAAAAGCAGAGAGAAAACAAAGAGAAATATGGTACATAGATTATAGGGAAACTAGTTCTCAGGAAATACCTGAACGCCACAAAGAAACGAATCCAGCAGAGGACTCGAAAATGATGCACTAGAACAAACTTTCGGGAAGACCGCTTAAATCTAATAAAACAGAAAAGTTACATTCATGTTGTACACTAAAATTGTCGTTTGCACTTTGCACTTTCAATTTTACTTATATGCAAAGATAAAACAATTCTGGCCGTTGTTTACTTTATACATTAAATATAGGTTTCGGGTTCAGGGGAGATCAAACATAACCCTTTTAACTCGTTATGTGTTGTGTGTTGATTTTGGGACCAGTAACACACAAAGAAAGTCCGTGTAGAACATTCTGTCTGGCAGGGAAGGAGTTAAAGGTGCTGAGTTGAAAAAGTTGATCGGGTAAAAAGGCACCGGCCCAGCATCAGATAAATGGATCATCCGTGAAGAGGCTGAGTTTCCTATGTAAACCAAATCAGCCCGCGCTAAGTGGACAGTTTTCTTTAATATCCCTATCGTTTGGAGAGATTTATCGAGTTCGGCCTCATCGTCGATTAGAACCAACGATGAAAAGACTCTGATGTTATGATTGTGGAGTGTAATTGAAGATGGTGACGAGAAAAATCGAAGCTTCAATGAGAGACGAGGAAATAAACGTCGATAAACGGCGAGGGGACGAGGTATTAGCACATTTCTTCGCTCACGGCTACATTTTCCTACTTTGAAATCTTGTATTAAGGGTGCGGCTGAGAAGGGGATGATCGCTCGATAATACAAACTCTATTCCTCGGATAGAAGAGAGAAGAGATAGAGGGATTTGTATTGAGCAGGAGAGATACTAGGATATAGAGGGAAGGGGGATAGAGGGAGAGAGTGTGGAGAAGAGAGAGGGAGAGAGAGAAAGAGAGAGAGGAGATAGAGGGATTTGTATTGAGCAGGAGAGATACTAGGAAATAGAGGGAGAAGGTGGATAGAGGGAGAGACGGTGGAGAAGAGAGAGGGAGAGAGAGAGAGAGAGAGAGAGAGAGAGAGAGAGAGAGAGGGAGAGAGAGAGAGTGGGTGAGTGAGAGAGAGAGAGAGAGAGAGAGAGAGAGAGAGAGAGAGAGAGAGAGAGAGAGAGAGAGAGAGAAGGGGGGGGGGGGGTGGGAGGGGGACAGGAGAGAGGAAAATAATACATGTCACTCTCTTATAAACAATGTTTAAAGAAATATGATAATTAAAAGCATCAAATACATCCAGTGGATATCAAAGTAAATTAAAAAGAAGTGAAAAGATCAAAATTAGAAACAGACCAACGAGTCAGAGAGAAGATAAAAATGTACTTTTAAGGAGAGAGGGGGTGGAGGGAGAGGGGAAGATATATATAGAGAGAAGTAGAGATAGAGATAGATATATACGTACATATTTAAAGAGGGTGGAGGGGGGGGGGGGTAGATTGACAGAGAAGTTTCTGGCCAGGGAGGGGTGGAGGGGTAGAGATGAAAAATGCCCCTTGTTTATCCAACGTGATTACCCGCTCTCGTTCCCCTTGCCTCCGCCGCAGCTGCTCCGGTCGAGTTCCGCCCGCGTCCGGTGCTCACCCGCCACTCGAGTGGCTGCATACATCGACGCTCGTCTTCGTCACGGGGTTGCAAATGTCACACCAAGAAAGCAATAAGAAGGGGACGAAGAAGAAGAAGGTGGAGAAGGGCCGGAGAGGGATAGGGAGAGAGGGACAGGGGGAGAGAGCAAGGAAAGCCGCTGGAAACCTCTTCGAAAACTCGCGACGATGTCCCCCGAGAGTGGCGGCGCAGCAGCCTTGAGTAGAAGTGCGGTTCGATTACTGTGTTTATTTCATGCCACTTGTCCAGGCCTAATTCTCCTACAGAATAACTCTTCTCCAGGCTTTAGTCTCTCGATGTCTCCTCGTGTCTCCCTCTCTCCTCCCCCTCTCTCTCAAGCCCCCCCCCCTCTCTCTCTCTCTCTCTCTCTCTCTCTCTCCCTCTCTGTCCCCCCATCCCCACCCCTCCTCCCTCTCTTACCCTCTCCCTCCCCTTCTCCATCTCTATCATCTTAATATTTATCTCTCTTTTACTCTCTCTTACTCAACAGTTCCCTTTCTATCCCTTTCTCTCTAACGTTTTTCTCTGCCTCTAGCTGCTTTATATCGTTCTTTTAGTCCCCAGCTATTTCCACTATATACCCCCTTTCTTTCCACCACCACCATCCCTCCACCTCTATTTCCTCTCTCTTTCTCTCTCTCTGTCTGTCTGTCAGTCTGTCTGTATGTCTGTATGTCAGTCTGTCTGCCTCTCTGTGTGTCTCACCTCATCTCTCTCTCTTCCCCACCCTCTCTCTCTCTCTCTCTCTCTCTCTCTCTCTCTCTCTCTCTCCCTCTCACTCTCACTCTCCCTCTCTCATCTCCCTCAACCCGCACCCCGTCTACTACTCACCTGAAGTTATCAACCTACTTGTTTAATTCAAGACGTCTCCGTTGCCAACTTGAGGAGCTGTTTTAAGGCAGCTTAGGGCTATAGCATGACTAGGGAGAGCTTCAAGTCTGAGAAACGATTCTTTCCTTTTCGTCAAGCTCTCCCCACGCTCCCTCTCCTGGTGCTGATTTACATTTTACTGACAGTCCTTCAAGAGAGTCCAAAACGAGCAGCTATAAAACAGCGCCACAAAGAAAAAAAAACACGTACGGAAGCGATTTGGCATCTCACGATATCGATTATGTTTGAAGGTGTCTCAGCTGCAATACCTGAACCAGGCTTGTCGATTTATGGCTTCAATCATGGCAGAATTTCTGTCAATTTCTGGTGTAGATTTACTGCTAATCGTTTTGCCTTCAACCATTCGCTGTTCAATAGGCGAAAGCTGTCCTAGTTACATGTAACACACTTATCCCCGTTTGCACTCTGCCAGTCAAAATACTACCTAATGGATTTTAATGACGTTAGTGAGTTTGAAATGTACAAATGCTGAAAGACAAAAGTCAAATTATGAAAAAATATTTTTTGCTAGAGATAAGAAAAATTGTTCTTGTAATTTTATCTTTGATCTTGTCCCTCTTCCCTTTCTCCTTGTTTTCGTCATCTTCGTTATTCACATTTTTGTTCTGTCTGCTTTTATGCATCTGTCTGAAATTTATATATGCGCTTTACTTTCTCTCTTGTTCCTTTTTTTTTAAATGATCGATAAAGATAACCCATCTTGTTTCATCAATCCCCCCTTCATTCTTATCTTCTTGTTTATCTTTATTATCGTTTTATTTCTTATTGAGTTTGTCCTTCTTTTCGTTCCTTCATCATATTTCTCTTTTCATTTTGTCTCATCTTAATTTCTTCTTGTACTTCGCATCGTTTTTCTTTTCACTTCTTTTTCGTCTTTTTTTCTTCCTCTCATTCTTCTTCTTCTTCTTCTTCTTCTTCTTCTTCTTCTTCTTCTTCTTCTTCTTCTTCTTCTTCTTCTTCTTCTTCTTCTTCTTCTTCTTCTTCTTATTTTTCTTCTTTTTCTTCTACTTTTCCTTCGTCTTCTTCTTCTTCTTCTTTTCTTCTTCTCCTCCTTCTCTTTTCTTCTTCTTCTTCTTCTTCTTCTTCTTCTTCTTCTTCTTCTTCTTCTTCTTCTTCTTCTCTCTTTTCTTCTTCTTCTTTTTCTTCTTCTTCTTCTTCATATCCTTCTTCTTCTGCTCCTCTGTTTTCTCCTTCTTATCCATCCTATCACCGTACCACACCCTCCTCAATTTGTGATTAACCACAGTGTGTCTTTCAAATGGGTAATGAAGCGAACTCTCCTTAATCGTGCATGGATGTTTCCCAAAAATTAATTATCCTCATTTTTTTTTATTTGTTTCCCTAGTTTATATGACGGAGTTCTTCGCGAGAAAAAAGGTCGAAAATCAATACTAGCATTTAGACAGACAAGCATGCTCGTGCTAGATGTTTTCTTTGAGCAGGGACCCACATAATCGGTGATCGTGCAAGCAAATCGTGTATATTGCGATCAATGCGCTTTGACTATTATCTGTCGCTTCGTCCGACTCGATTAGAACACGTTTCTATACGAAGCGTGGCACATCCCCGCCATTTCGTCGAAATCAACCACAAAATTGTTTTTATCGCCTCGTTGGAGTCCAATCCCTTTGCTTGGTTAATATAACTTTGTGTTCAGAATGAAAACAGGCCGGTAAGTTAAACAGGTCATTGTTATATTTGTTCTGAGACTGAATTGAGACTCCATGTTTTATGGAGGGTATTGTGAAAAGGAGAATATTGTTTATTGTTATCGGAGAGGCGCTTGAATTGATTATGGAAGTGCGCAAGCGTTCATAACGAATCACTTACATTATAGATGTGAAGAAGCAAAAACCGTTATTTGCATTGGCTTATTTTCACAATAAGCACTAATCATTTAGAGAAAAAAAAATCATGAAATGTAAAAATAAGAAAACATATATTCATTACTATTATTATTATTATATAAAGAGGAATAGGTTTTAGAAATAGAATATGAGTATTTCATTAACGATATTTATGTTTTCAATATATAAAACATGACAATCGTTAAATATAAGAATGTCAATCTGGTTTTACACAAAGCTTTGTTATATTCAGACATATAATGATAAACAGCAAATGCTTTTACAATTAGGATAGATGAGCTATCTCATTCCGATCAGCGCGATGAGGATATTGATATTATGGTATCCCAATTATACAACTTGCAATTACGCAAAAATGAGCCTCTGAAAATACGTTTTATTTTAATAATTATCAAAATCAAACGAGAACTCACCTACTGCATCTTTACCCAATATCAAAACCTTTCTTCCCAATAATGGAACATTTCTAAATTAGCCCTTTTCAATGGAAGCTTGTAATCATTGATGGCGTAGCGCGCCCAGACTCTGGCGAAGATAGCTACGTAGCAACCGCTCTCCACTTCTGCGGTCGCGCGCCGTGTCTATCTTATGTCTATCCACCCAGCTTCAAAAGTGCCACGCTTCGTCCAAACTCTCGTAGATACAACTAACAAAACATGTGTCTTGTGAGATTACATAATTATAAGGAGTAATGTAAGTTTAATCTCAAACCATGGTGGAATTAAAGTGATAAGTGATTTATAGGACAAACAGTTTTTTTATTTTGGAGAAGAGTGATTTCGTCTGCAGCAAAGCGGTTGCCTGGCGCTAGCTTGACGGTTATAACGCAGCGCACAGATTGATTATGGGTTTCAAATAAAAGAAAAAGGGAGAATCATATACAAGTCAGACATGAGTTATATCTTAATAGCTCTATAATGACCAATTCGTGCCGAAAATAATGTTTTATATTTTATCATAAAGATGGTCTAACATATACTCATGTTTAGCAATATTATTGATAAATTACTATAAGATATTAATGACATTCACTTCGCGTTACCTCTGAAACGGTATAAAGTTTTATGTGAAGTAATCGGAACTAACCTTCTAAACATGTTTGTGGCGTATCTGTATTCTTTTTCTTTTGTGAACGAAGTATAAAAAGGTGGATCGCAGTTTATGCAAACACTTGTATTTACGTTTGTTTTAATCACATTCACTACAAATGCACTGTTAGAGCCCTACGTGTGCAATTGAATGAAAACGCAGATTTTAAGAATTAGATATGCTTTGATATATCACCACCACCCTTTTAAACAAAACGTATTTGCATCTTTATTTGCATGATCAAATCAGGCAATTCCTTCGAATACACGCCGTATTGAACACCGTTGGCAGCAAACAACAAGAGGAATAATCATAGGCACGATCAGTCCATCTCCGCTCTCCGTCGTGTACCAGCTAGTATTTTAATTGACACCACAAGTTATAGTCGGCAGAAAAATATAGTCAAATAACTATGATATACCGCTATTATTTTGCCCGTCGTTGGCTTGTTTTGAAGACAAACACACGAGCGTGCTGGTGCGTAGCAAGCGGCGGGATCCGGTCTTTGCGAGAAAACCGCCATCACTCGCACCTATTGATTGCCATTTTATCCTGTTATTCTTTCCGAGTTCTGAAAAGCGAATGAACGATTTCCCTCGTTTTCATTAATTCGGTCCAAATTATTTGTATTTTGTTCATTTCCATGGCGATGGTTCACTTTCTTGTTGATGATCATAATATTTTGATGTAAGAATTTCAAATATATGTTTTTACAATTTGAATAGTTTTCATTTTTACAAAAATGGCTGAATATGAAATGTGACAAAGCAAAAATTTTCTAGACGTAGTCAAGGAATTACAAATGAGATCATGTCATAGTGGACATTGATCATTTATTCAAAATTATTCCTACTAAATCAAAGTAATTCAGGTTATTGATAAATCTTCCAATCAATAATTTGAAATGATTTAACATTACGGAGTATACACCTATCCACAGGCGCCCACGAAAACTCCATCCCATGTATACGAACAGTCAATCGAAGCAAATTCCACAGAGTCGAAGTCTACGGCACCCATTCCTCTCATATCCCAACGAAAAGGAGATTGTGAAGATTGTATTAAAACCACATTTGTACATTAAGTTCAGTTTTCGAGATCGTGTCAAGCATCGAGCTAAATGGTCGATGCGAATGAGTCGGGGATATGCCTGATTACATTCCGCCCGTTATTAATATTTTCTCTCCTCCAAGAGGAGTGATAAGACCCAGAGGCATACATGCAGCCGAGAAGTCAGAGAAGATTAAATACTTTGAGATGATTCCATGACTTTTGCTTGGACAGATAGGAGGAATAGGGAGGAGAAGGGAGCGAGGATGAGTGTAGAGAGAGAGAGAGAGAGGGGGGGGGGGGAGGGGAGGTAGATAGGGACAGAGACAGAGACAGAGACAAAGACAGAGATAAAGATAAAGACACAAACCGAAAGAGGGAGAGACAGACAGGGAGAGAAAGGGATAGAGGACAGGAGATGGGGTTGGCGGGAGAAATGGAAGGAGAGATTGAAAAAGGGGGCGCGATATTGCATCATTAGTACCGGGTTTGGGGCCGCTGCACAAGCAAGTCTCGCGTGGAAAAAATATCAAAGTAGCCGGAGGCCCAAGTTATTCTATCGCCTTGAACAACACCCAACACCGCCCTAGCCCGCCACACTTTCCAGTCAATATACACTTTCCGTTGAATTCCCCATCTCAGCACCCCGTTCCCATTGGACAGTCACTCGGGAGAATGTGTGGAGCGCGTCAACACTGCGCGCACTTGTCAGCGCTGCAGGTTGCAGGAGAGGAGAGCTTCTCCGCCCTGCGGGGTGAAGCGCATTTGCGACAACCATGCCAATGGGGACGCTCCTTTGGGGTAGGTGGTGAGGCACGTAAAAGACGGGAAATTGAAGGCATGTCTTGGGAGAGAGCAGGGAGGAAGAAGTGAGTTGCACACTGGGGAAATAACTTGGACAAATCACGGCTAGGGAAAGGGACGGGAGACAGGAACACGAAGAGAAGAAAGCAGCGGGGACAGAGGGTGTGAGGTGGAAGGAAAATGATTTATTTGCAAATATGGACTTAGGCAGCGCACATCTGAGATGTTTAGGAGAGAGAAACAAAGCTAGAGTATTCCATCATTGTTACTATATAAATCTTTACACCTCCACCCTCCTCCTTCTCCAAGACCCAACATCCCTAGTTTCCGCGAGACTGCACCCCCCTCCAGTCGCCCTTCCCCTCCTTCTTCTTTCTTTCCTCTATAAACTTGCCCACAGAGCGGGAACAGTTTAAGTGCACGATTATTAAATTTCTTTCCTCGGTTTGTTACCCCGGGAAATCTTACACCTTCGTGTTTGGGGACTGGTAAATAACCAACGGGGTGCTCAAACAGCACAACTCAAAGCACAATCTTTGTACAACCACTCCAATAAAACCAACCAATAAAAGATGCACAACCGCTTGATTTCTGTCTGCATGTTTTTTTCTCTTTCTGTATTTCTCAGCCTGTTCATGCTGTTTCACGCACTCCGTAAAGCGCCTAATGTTGGAGCAAGAGAAAAAAAACACAATCAAGGATTTAATGTTACTCAATTGATTAACCTTTTTGCGTCATTAGAGCATTTTTGCTCTGGTATTACACGCTAGTCCACGTAGAGGTATGGAGTCTGGCAGAGAAGGATTTAATACAAGTCATGGTCTAGAAGCGGAAGAGCGTGATCCTTGAGCATATTGAGTATGTTTCATGTGAAGGAACACGTCTCTCAAGGACACCTAGATCTTGACTCTTCTAAAGCTCGAGCTCAGAGATATTTTTTTTTTGTGAAGAGCGTCGCGAGCTGATCGCGCTAATTGCGATGATAAATTCGTCACCATCCGACAACACGACCTCCCCCACCCGAAAACAAACTATAACTTAACCAAACTGATGGTTATTAGCATCATGACTGCACAAAGAACAGCATGAAAACGGTGCAGTGTGTTCTCCTAAACTAACTTCAGAGCATCAGTGTCGAAATCAGCCTATTCAATAACTTGACACATTCAAAAATAAAGAATTAAAGACAAAGAATCCCGATACAGTTAAGACACTGTTTCAACGGTTCCTTGATTTTCTTTGATTCCAAGAAATGATTTGAAACTGCAAGGTTTTAGCAAACTAGTTTGAATAATGATACCTTATTGAATCGCCTTTTTCATGAATGCAAATTTGCCCCAATATAACGAATCAATGAAAATATGATATAAGACCTTTTTTTATTAGTAAATGTGGTTTACGTTTCTTTAAAATTTTAATTTGTGTCAACTCATTGATATCCTTATTAATATATACTACGTTCTTTTTAGGAATCATATCAACAGGCATAGACTAAAACACGTCGCGTACATCATATACACGTCGAGCTGAGAGCTTGAGTTGGGATACAGTGATAAAAAATCACAGAATGAACGAAGTAATTTCACAATTGATAACTAACATTAAGAAACTATAACCATGATAACATAAAATCTGTAATTGGTATAGAAGAAGTTATCAAAGAATAGATACATATGCTTTTTAGCATGCATGTAATCTAAGGCTTTCACCTGCACAATGTAAAACGCAAAACCAACTACTTTTCAATCAATTTCTTCAAATGGTGCGCAATAACATGACCGCGTCATCACACTAGACGGGGTGAGGAGCGGGAAAGAGATAGCTGAGTAGAAAAAAACGAATCGCTTACGCTTCTCCTGGTCTTTTCATTGGCGGATTGGCAGGCTAATATAGCTGGCTTGTCGGACAATTTTTGACTTGTTGTCGGACAATAAGTCACTACTTAATGAAATTAGCACGGCTCAGTCGCTCAAATTCCACGGGGAGCGGGCTCAGAGCGCGAGTGCGCGCGGGAGATTCGAGAGAGGAGGGAGAGAGAGAGCGAGAGAGAGAGCGAGAGAGAGAGAGAGAGGAGAGAGAGAGAGAGAGAGAGAGAGAGAGAGAGAGAGAGAGAGAGAGAGAGAGAGAGAGAGAGAGAGAGAGAGAGAGAAAGAAAGAGAGAGGGGCGATTATTGAAAAAGCACCGAGGGGGAAAATGGCAATGACCGAGCTAACAATTTCGAGATTTATGTTTACCGAGAGATAAAGACGCAATATCTTACCACACCTCCCGTCATTTGAAATATTGCACGGATTCAGTCAAACAAAATTGATTTGTTTTATAAAATGATGTACTGTACGGCGAACAATACTCAGTTTACTTTGTTGTATTGCACTATCTACGACGTTTCCTGGTGCATATTGTCTAAATCTCTGCAGTCTATCATGTCTATTGAAAACCATCATTTTCAATACGCGATTAGTATTTTCCTCCTTGCTTTCCTCCTCTACTTCATCTTCGTCGACACTTTCTTCTTCTTCTTTTTTTGTTCATGTTGTTCTTCTTGTTCTTATTGTTCCTCTTGCTCTTCATGTTCTTGTTCTTGTTCTTATTCTTGTTCTTGTTCTTGTTCTTGTTCTTATTCTTGTTCTTGTTCTTGTTCTTGTTCTTGTTCTTGTTCTTGTTCTTGTTCTTGTTCTTGTTCTTGTTCTTGTTCTTGTTCTTGTTCTTGTTCTTGTTCTTGTTCTTGTTCTTGTTCTTGTTCTTGTTCTTGTTCTTGTTCTTATTCTTGTTCTTCTTGTTCTTCTTCTTCTTCTTCTTGTTCTTGTTCTTCTTCTTGTTCTTGTTCTTGTTCTTCTTCTTGTTCTTCTTCTTGTTCTTCTTCTTCTTCTTCTTCTTCTTCTTCTTCTTCTTCTTCTTCTTCTTCTTCTTCTTCTTCTTCTTCTTCTTCTTCTTCTTCTTCTTCTTCTTCTTCTTCTTCTTCTTCTTCTTCTTCTTCTTCTTCTTCTTCTTCTTCTTCTTCCTGTTACTTTCTTCCAAGCCGTACTTTTCTTTTATCGTCTCTTTTACAGTGTAAGCAATGGCTGAAACCTGACAGCTCATACCCCCCCCCCACACACACACATACAAACATGTACGCACATACACACATTCACCCAATAATATGGTGTGTGGAGAATGAGGTGCAAGGTGGTATAATCTAAAGGAAATAATTAAAAACTCCATTCGAACTCACACGAGCAGAAATAGCATCGGACCATGCAGACCATGAAGACGAAGAAGACACCTAATTAATGTCGGGCGATCTGCACATCCTTTCATCTCAGAATCAGGGGAGATAGGGTGACGAAACTAAATCAACAAAAATTACAAAAAAGGAGACCTTCACCAACATTGCGATATCCAGCAGACATTGTCAGAGAAGGACGAAATAAATGAAAATTTCCTTCTTCTTTCATTCATCCGATGTTGGCTCAAATAACTCTTGATTATTATTTTTTTCCCCCTGTTTTGGTCCACCATCACGGCGTTCCAATTTCTCCGCATCGTGTGTAAGAGGCGGATCCGAGAAGATGAGGGTTTGTCGAAGAGTCCTTCCGCTTTGAATCTTTCACGTGTGGATTACCATGGCAATAATAATATATTTGGTGCGAAGAGAATATGAGAGAGATGTGCGCGCAAATGTTTTTTTTTTCTTTCTATAATCCCGCCACCGTTCTGGACCATTTACTGTATTATTGTTGTTCGCTCAAGTCAGTACGGCACACATTAACCTGTATATAGCCCGCCCGGGCCCATCGTTGATTAGTTGACCGAGTTAGTCTATCTGTTTTTCTATTCTATACTGTTCGCTTGGCTTGAAGAATAATCAGGAATATAAGGCGAAGGGTATTTCTAGGATGCGGTAGTTGACTTATTAATTGCAGATGATTTGTTAACAAGAATTGATAATGTCAATAGCCGTTTTCAGGGCTTCAAATGACGTGGACTGGAAGATCTCTCTAATTGTTCAATGTTAAGACCCCATGAACGAGAGGGAACTTGTCCTCTATCTCCACTAGTCTTTCTGTCTCTCTACCTCTGTCTGCCTTTCTATCTCTCTCTCACTCTTTCTCTCTCTCTCTCTCTCTCTCTCTCTCTCTCTCTCTCTCTCTCTCTCTCTCTCCTCTCTCTCTCTCTGTCTCTCTGTTTTTTCTTTTAACACATTTCTCCATGTGTCATTCATTTCTTTTATGTGCTAACTTTCCTTTTCTCTCACAGTCTATACCCTCCCCTCTCCTCTTCTCTTTCTTTGTCTTTATGGATGTCTGTTCACTACACTTCTCCTCCCACACTCTCGCTCTCTCCCTCTTCTCTCTCACTCCCTTCCCCACCCTCTCTCTCTCTCTCGCACCCCCCACCCTCTACCTCTCCCTCTCACGCTTTCTCTCTCTCGCTCTCTCTATATACATATATATCTTTTATCTATATACTCATATACACCTTTAAATCTATCGACCTATAGCCATGATAGATATCGACAGTGTTTCTTATTCCTTCCATGTTTTTCTTCATTCCATCTTTATTACCAACTATCACGTGACCGTGGCGATCCACGGGGAATCCAGAGTCCGGAAAGCAAGTTTTTTTTTTTTTTTTTTTTTTTTCGAAAGGAGGATTTGCCAAGCGTCAACAGCCTATGGAAACGCGACAGTTTGGTTAGGTTGTCGACTTTTCCGCCCAAGATTGATGGCAAAACCGCCAAGAATCAACAGACTCGTGATGTGGCGGGGATGGCGGCGTAATTAATTTTGCTTTCTTCGAGAGGTTTGCCACGACAAAAACGCGACTCGGATACAAACAAGCCACGTCCGTTACAATGATTACCAACGCTTCCATTCTCCTTCATCTCTAACGTGTTTAACTGAAAGCCCTCTTACTTAACTTCAATTTAAGATGCTAGGTCGTCCGTTGTTCCAGTTTAATTTCTAGTGGGTTTCTTTTGGCTGTTTATGAGCCAAACTGTGCCGCTCAAGTAGCCACTAATTGGCCACTCTTCAAACGCAGTCTGCCGTACGCAAACGTCTTACGATTCCTACGAGACATCAGCTTGAAAGGTCGATCAAGATGGAAATTGATTTGTACAAATTCTGTCTCATATACATGATATACCTGCCGAGGGAGACATTATTTTAAACACTACTTGCGATAATTCTTCTATTTCTATTCGTATATCTTTCAGGATAGAATAACAAAAGTGATAGAATCAAAGTATCATGTTTTCCCCTTTCCTTGTTGTTATTGTAGGCCTATGCTAACATGTAACAAATAAACATTTCATTCGGAAAAGTTATCCTAGATTGATCTAATCACAATGTATTACGTATATCATAGTCAGTAAGTCATTTCGATTTTTAACGCATTTAACTTAAACCTGTGCTTACTTTTGGAGATCACCGTCACATTTAATTTTATTTCAATATGTTTCTGTCAACAACAAAATTTATCTAGATTTGACTTGACGTAAGAAGAAAAAGGAGAGGATGAATACTATAACCGAAAAGAATGAATGGACGGAATGGCAAGAAACAAGCAAGAAAACGACAACAAACGATGATAAAGAGGAAAAGGAGGAGAAGGGGTAACAAAAAGAGGATGAAGCCGAAGAAGGTGAAATAAATTACATAGTGCACAGAAATTCTTCTCATCGTGGAAAGTCCCTTACTTCCGCGAATTATGTTACCAAAGCTGTAGTGATGATTGCGGCAAAGGAGCCAAAGTGGGCGATGGTGGGAAATCCGGTCGGTCAACAGTGCTCTCAACGCCGTACAGCAATTATGTTTGGGCTAGTTTATACAGCTGGGTGTTAACAAGTTGTAATGATGGCGCATAGCATTTACACGCTCTGCACAGAGGTTGGCTCTAAATGGGGCAGGGTTGGCTTTGCGCAATCCAAAGGAAAACGTAAACACGTCCCTTTGACTGAATTTACACAGGCGTCTATCGTGTACATTATAGGAATTCGGAGCAAGAATGTGGAATAATTATGCTGTACATGTTTTCCCCCTTGTGGTAACCGTTGTTACGCAAGAACAAGCAAACATCATGTTAGTAGTTAATGATTGCTATATAACCAATTGTAGAGTCAACATTAATTTTATACCAACAGTACGGTTGCTGCCCGGAAAGGACTTAGATACAAAGGTTTATCTCCGTCTGCCCTTCCTTTTCTCTGGTTTATGTTCTGAAAGATTAGATTTATCGTTACAAAAAGTACCAGTAACGCTGCATGATTAAAACTTCTTGATTGTTTGGAAGACCCTTTGCATTGCTTTAAACAACTACAACAGTTCTGATGATAATTTGGTAAACTGCTTGTGCATTTGGAGAACCTAATGATTATATTAGTACCAATACTTATTCCGATGACGGGTACGATCAAGTATACCATGTATACTATTTACTGCTAGAAAGGTTTATCATATCGGAGGCCTGCTCACCTTATAACTGACATCCAAATAAAGTAATAAATCTTGACGAAAATGTTGCTTACATTTAAATGACGCATTTTAATAAACGGATGTCACAATGATGCAGGGAATTATTCTGCATTGATTTCCCGCCATCAAGAATGACGGAAATAACGAAATACTGATGCTGCCAGAAAAGTAACAACATTGTGCATAATCCAGCCTGCTCTGTTACCGACTTGAGATGAAAGGAGACAGGTACCTGAGGACGGCCACTGCCTGCTCGAAGCTGATTTAATTCCCAATTTTGAATTCATTGGTAAACAGCGTGACGCTGGTAAAAGCAACACGAGTGGCCGAATCTTGAGAAGATCTGCGCCGATCGATGCGCCAGAAATGGCAGTTTCGGGAGTGATCGACAGTTGGCTATTAACATTCTGATAGGGAGAGGGCAGGGTGAGGGGGTAGAGGAAGAGGGGGAGGGGTGAGATAGTGGAAGGGAAGAGAGACAGAGAGGCAGAGAGGCTGAGAAACGGAGATACATAGAGAGAAAGGAAGAGAGAGAGAGAGGGTGGGGTGGGGAGAAATTTATTGCAATATATAGAAAGACAGGGAAAGTTTGGATAGCACTTCGTGTATTTTTGCAATGGAAAAAGACGCGGAACTGAAGGAGATGTTAAGGTACATATAAAGCATTGTATGGTTATCAATTGGGAAAAGTACCTCCCCCCCAAAAAAAAACAAAAAAAAAAACAATAACATTTATCCAGTAAAAGCAATAGAGAGAGAGAGAGAGAGAGAGAGAGAGAGAGAGAGAGAGAGAGAGAGAAAAGAAGAGAAGAGAAGTGTGGAAGGTGGGAGAGGGCAGATGAGAGAGAATGGTAAAGGGAAAGAAGGTAGGAATTGTAGATAACATCAGGAAGGGAATGACCAGGAAACAGGTGAAGGGGTAATTACACAGAAACATGCAGAGAGAGAGAGAGAGAGAGAGAGACAGACAGACAGACAGACAGAGAGAGAGACAGAGAGACAGATATATATATATATATATATATAGAGAGAGAGAGAGAGAGAGAGAGAGAGAGAGAGAGAGAATGACAGAGAGAGACAGAAAGAGACAGAGTGAGACAAAGAGAGAGACAGAGAGAGGGGGCGGACAGACAAACAATACAGACAGGGACAAAAAAGAGAGTGAAAAGAGGGAAATATGGAGCACTCGAAAGAAAAAGGAAGACAGTCGAATGAAAAGGAATTCATGCAGAGAGAAAGAAAACAAAGGAAGGGGAAGGGTGGGAGAAAGAGGAGACGGTGATATCATGGCTGATATAGAGACCGAAAAACATTCATAAAAATACAAAAAAAGGACCGCGAAGTAAAACAGTTTCCACACAGTTTAGGCAGCTGAAGGCACAGCGACGTTTGACGAGCGGTCCCCGTGGATCCTCCCCGGAGTCTCGGCGGGGATAATGGGCTTGATGGGTGGGTGCAGCTGGCTCCCCTCGAACCGGCCGCAGAATCCATTAGGACCTCGGCGAGAGTTGGCCAAACGGTTGGGGTGGGTTTCCCCGACCAGAGGGCGATGCTAACACCAGCTCTAAGTCCATGACTGATACCTAGGATCCACTTCTGCCTCACATTTGCCTGTCATGAAAATGTGTATTCATGACTGGCCGCAAAATGGTCGTATAGTAATATGCGGTTTAACCCATTAAATGCACGAGTATGAATACCGTGACGTACCATGCTTGGTGCTCGAGCTCGCTCTCTTAGAGCTGGGATAAGTGTTCCAATTGTGCCGTGAAACCTACCCCATGTTTCAGAGAATGAACGAAAGACAACGAGCTCGTGGTGCCAATGATGAGCGAGTATCCTAGTGAGATTTTTTGTTGATATACCGTTACATTGCATCGAATCAAAATGTAAGAAAATTATGATTCACATGTATTATATTCCAGCTGTATAATGTCTTAAGTGTCTCATTTCATATTGGGTAAGTGTTTATGAAGTTCGTTTCCGTTTGGTGGTTCATGCGTGTCAATATCTAAGCAATTTGGTCCAACATTACAAAAAATATACAGTTTATTATTAGAATATGTGAAAGTCATTCATTATTGTTGTAATAATTTGTGATAATGAGTGTCGGTTAAAGTATAACAATTTATACATCCTTGGGTATACATGTACCTCCATGTAAATTTAAATCATATGTAACCATAGTAACGGTTTGCGTTTGATTTTCACAAGTGGCGCATTGATATTGTCTCTATTCTATATGACATATGAAATTGTGGACAGTATATTTTCCTTTTACCAAATCACGATATATACATCGAAACATATATATGTAAATAGATAAGAAAATAAATATACAAATACATAGATGAATGAATATAGATAGGTAGATAGATAGATAGATAGATAGATAGATAGATAGATAGGTAGGTAGGTAGGTAGATATATCAATATATAAATACACATCAATAGAAAACAAATTAAAATATGCTTAACGGGTTGAATATTTTCGTCGTTCTCGTGGCCAAGCGAACTTTGGATGATGCCGCATGTATATCGCATTATTCTTGTTACTACTTGTGTCGGCATAATCATAGCATAAAAATAGTGTTTTTATGTCTTTCTAACCAATATGCTTATCATGTTAATGATTTCCTTATTTTCTTCTACCTAACACTAAGAAATGATGCATTTCAAATGAAATGATATAATGGTTATGGTAGATGTTAGACCTGTATCATGTGTATGATACAATAAGATTATATATGATATTAATTGATGTGACGTGAAACATTACATCAAAATATACAAATAAAGATTTGTGTGTGTGCGTTTATAAATGGGATCATTTTGGGAGCGTTTGTGTGTATGAAAGTAGACCTTAATATAAGAAAAAAGACTTCGGGATTGTGTATTTGGTGGAAACTAAGGAGAGAGACTCCTTTAAGGTCAAAGGATGTGTTTAGTCCCTTCCAATCTCTATCGTGTGTCTGTCCGCCTTCGATTATTCGGGTCGCCGCTAAGACCCACACTCTGCCTCTGAAATCCAGACTTGTTCCGCCAAGCCTGCCTCGCTCAACACGTGTGAACACAAATCATTCCACATGCATATTCCCTCAGAAGCGCTTCAGCAAACATAACTTTTCTTGCTGTTTATATTAATATATTCGCATCTCCCGCGCCGAGAACGCGAGGTGTAAGTCACTGGAGAGCCCTATTGAATGTCGCTCGTGTAGCGTTCTGGTTCAAAATGCCATAATTCCGCCTCTTCAAAAGAACGAGAAAGAATAGAGAGCCTTCGACTGATTTTCTCCGCCTCTCCCTCCCTCTCTCTCCTTCTCTGGCTCTTATTTTGTGGAGATGAGCGGTTGGCGGGCGATAGTTTGGCCGGGCCGCCCAGCGTAGCGCTGACAGCCGAAACGTGCTCGCAATTCGTTAGCAGCCTTATTATCTATTACGGTTGGTCTTCATGAAAATCAAATTGAAAATCGAGGAGAGAGATATAGAGACCCCAAGCGCTCTGGTGAAGAGTATAGCAAAAACCGCGCAGGAAGGAGAGAGAAAGACTGAGAAACTAGGAGAGGAGGGAGGAAAAAAAAAACAAAATGGGTGAAAAATTGCCGGGAATACTGTGTAGCAGTGATATTTACCATGCCACAATTCCTCACCTTGATAGAGAGAGACAGAAATGAAAAAAAAGAACGAAAGAAGACCGACGAAAAGAGGAGATAATTCTGATGTAGACAAACTCTATCCGGACTGATCGTGAGCGGGAATTCGTTAAGCCACTGTTGACGACGAGGCGTCCGAGCCGAGCTGCATATTTTGGGCAGATATTATTTGGTGTTTGCTTTCTGTGTTTTTTCAAGAATCCTTAGTTTTTTTACAAAATAAAATGTAGGTTCCTGTCGCGGGGCATGCATACCAGTAAGCCATTTAACATTTAAAAATTTCATCTTTGCGTTATACGCTACTTGGTTTCTCGTACCGTGGATGTTAATTTTTCGGCTTGAATTACTGATTCCTGCCTCTCGAGTCGCTTGTGTTATTTCTCCCTTTAAAAAGGAAAGAATGATATTTGAAAGTATGATTTTGAGCAATTGCCTGATACGAATGATCATTGTAGAAGTAAATAATTGTCTGTATTGAGAATATTTCCACACTACCATCCTCACAAATACTGCAGATTTGTCAAATTAGCAGTTATAGCAGTTAAACTAACAGTTTAAATTACTTTTCATACACTCTTTCTAAAGTATCTTAATATGCATTATAATTATTTACTCTAAATCAGTGTTGGATGATATAAGTATTACTTATACAACTGAATATCTAGCGTTAATCCATTTTAATTTACTCTCACATTAGTAACCATATTACCAAATTAATATTGTGCTTAGATTAATGTATTTCGTGGAGAATTTGAATATTTTTTTTCTTATGGTAGAGAAAGAAAGATGATTCATAATGATAGTTTGGTACAATAATCATGGTCCTTCTCCTCATCACTTCCACCATGTTAATCACCATGGCAATGCATCCCCATCACTTCCACTATCATCATCACTTTCTCCATTCATCATCACCATGACTACCAGCATCATCATCATAATCGATATGCAATACCTGCACCATTACCCCGTATTTGCAACGGAGGTTTATATCATTTAGACCGCGTGCTAACAGACTAAACATAGATTTGCTTCATCATGTTTATGAGGCGAAAAATACACCATCTGATGCCGTAACAAAATCATTGGTTTTCATCACACAAACACAAAAGTGTGTGATTTCATCTATTCGCTGTAATTGTTTTGTGGACAAACTCAATAGACCTCAGTAATTCCGAGGACAAAATCAATTATATTGAATCGATATTAATGTTTTATATTGTTTTATTTGGTTTCCCATAAAGTTAGTCCAGGTTTAGTACACTGTTTGCTTGAATTCTGTTTTAGATACGAGCCATTATCATTTTCATCGATACCATCTTCACCATTGCAACCAGCACTCTTGTCACCATCAATGATCCCACAATCGAATAGATTTCCAAAGAGATATATAAACTTCTTGATTGCAAATCTTAGAAAGCGTTATGTTTGAGCCCCTACTCGTTATGGTTTATGAACACTATTTTCTTCATTATCGTACATAGAATTGGGAAGTGGATGGTGACAGAGTATGAGAAAGAGAGAAAGTTCATGAAGATGGTGAGACAGACGGAGAGAGAGAGAGAGAGAAAGAGGGGGCGGGGGTAAGGGGAAAATGGGGGTAAGGGGGAGTGGGATGGGTACGGGAGAGAAAGGGGGAGAAAGAGACAAAGATGGAGAGTGGAGAGAGAAAACAAATTGGGGGGAGAGGATGAATAGATGAATAGATGAGAGCAAGATAGATCAACACAAAAGCATAAAACAAAGGGAGAGGGAGAAGGCTGTATATGTCTCTCGTGCTAGCACATTATAGACGCACTCACACATCTAATTCCCGCACCCCCCCCCCCATTAATTTTTTTTTCTCTTTCCCTCATCTTTCTTTCTATCTCATCCTCGCCTTCCATCTCATTATCCCTTGCATCATATTTATCCCCTACCCCCATCATCATCATCATCATCACCATCATCATCATCATCATCATCATCATCATCATCATCATCATCATCATCATCATCATCATCATCATCTTCATCCTCATAATTGCTGTAAACTGCAATACAGTAAAACAACACCGTTGAGCTGAAACAGTGTATACTTCAGCAGCAAAACGCTGGGCCCACGCTCTCCCGTGAATTATCCGTCAATCTCCGTTGCCAACGGCCAGTAAGGTGATACCGGAGCAATACTTGCAATAGCTTGTTCCTTGTTTTGATAGTCTGTATAATTCGCTGTGTTACTTTTTATTTTGTCTCTTATCCTTCGCCCTCGCTCCACCCTCCCAAGTGCACACGTAAGTTTCCGTTTATCTTTCTCTCTCTCTCTCTCTCTCTCTCTCTCTCTCTCTCTCTCTCTCTCTCTCTCTCTCTCCTTTTCCCATATTCTACATTACCTTTTCTCTCCCGTTCTTATGCCACACCCCTTCAATACACTATCATGCGCACATGCAGAGCCACATATACACACATTATCGTTGGAACTTAGTTCATAAGAGCTCTTTTGTCATTTTATATTTTCCTCTCTTTCTCTCTCTCTCTCTCTCTCTCTCTCTCTCTCTCTCTTTCTCTCTCTCTCTCTCTCTCTCTCTCTCTCTCTCTCTCTCTCTCTGTCTTTCGCATTCACTTTAGTCCAAACGATTCCTTTCTTTACATTGGTCCTTATTTTTGCCGTACCCCCACCCCGTCTTCCCTTTGACAGTTACTCTTTGTAATCTGTAACTTCCTTCTCTATAATAGCTGAGCCATGAACAACTCACACCCCCTTCTCTCTCTCTCTCTCTCTCTCTCTCTCTCTCTCTCTCTCTCCTCTCTGTCTCTCCTCTTTCACTCTCCCACTCATCTCTCTCTCTCTCTTTCTCTCTCTTTTTCTCTCTCTTTCTCTCTCACTCACTCTCTCTCTCTTTCTCTCTCTCTCTCTCTCTCTCTGTCTCTACTCTCTGTCTCTCCTCTCTCTCTCACTCTCTCTCTATATTTCTTTCTCTCTTTCTTTCTCTCTCTCTCTTACTCTCTCTCTCTCTCACACACACACACACACACACACACACTCTCTCTCTCTTTTTCTCTCTCTCTCTCTCTCTCTCTCTCTCTCTCTCTCTCTTGCTCTACTTCCCTGCCTTCGTCACCTCTCCCTGCCTTTCTTCCCATCCTTACTACAGTCCTTCCCACCCATCAGACATCTGCAGTTCATGCAACGCTTATCACTGCTGATAGTTGCGCAAGCATCTTCCTCCCATCTCTTGCAAGTCAGGTAATTAATTTCGCCCGCAGCGCATCAATTATCCACCCGTTCTTATCCTCTGTTTTCACTCTCGTAAGCTTAAACGCCTCTCTTTATTATCACCCTCCTCCTCATCACCCTCCTCATTCCCCCATCCTCTCCCTCCACCGAAAGCGAGAAAGGGGACACTCAAGCATTTTGGTACACTTTCTTCTTTCCGAGCGTGTTCTCTCTGCCGTCAATTTGTGTAACCCGCTCCCCGTTACAATGTCAGTCCGTGTCATCGCATAGCGAGCGACCGATTGGACTGGTTGCGCGCGGACATAAAGTGTGCGCGCCCACGGGTGGGGGGTAAGGTATCACCGATATACCGCAGAGAGAACGGCGCGCGGACCCGCTTTTTAGCAAATATTTTCCCGAAAAACTCCAAACCTCAGAGGAATTTCACAATAAAGACATCGAATGAAGGAAACGCCATCTCGTACTAATCTTGACTCTCAATATCCTTTAGACACATTTTATTTCATCTTCTTCAAAATCGTTCATAAACGCAGACATACATAAAAACGAAGGGAGAATTGGGACAAGAAAGTATCTCCGATTGAAGACAGAATGGTTAAATCACCTGCAGGTAGAAAGGCCATTAGCCTCCTACGTGCCATCCATGCACTCAATTATCCCCTGTTTCCTTGCTCCCGTCCTTAGAGACAAGACGACAGTTGACAAGACGGCTTTGTTCCTTTCAATTTGTTTTTGTGATAAAATGAAAACGTTCCAGATATCATTTGGTAACTTGATGCAATTTACCATGGTTGTCCAGCGAGATGAATTTGCTGGTCGAACAAATCATTTCCATGAAAAAGATGTACACTGTCTTGTATAGATATATCAATTTCAAGATGTATCATCCACGGTGAATACACAACTTGCGTAGATTGGCAAATGCACAGCCTCAACAATTAAATAAAAATACCATAAACAAACAATAACATAATTTAGTAATTCGTATGTACAAAATAATGAGGACACGAATTGTCCAAAAGAATAATTTGATGATTTGAAAGGATATCATTTATCGAATCACATTGAGAAAACATGAAACTGAATGACGTCATAATAGAACAAACAAAGACCAAAACTGATCAAAATGATAATGTCTTCATTATTTATTGTGACGTTCATTAACGAACACTTTGGTAAGGGGGTAAATTGAATGACACATCTGACAGCAAGTGGTGTTAAAGCAGATACCCTCATAAATGGATTTTAAAACGTCAATTATGAAATATTATACAATATAGATAGTCAGTGAAAGTAGAAGTGCATTCTTTTGTTCAGCCTTTATGCGATACAATTTTACCAGCTAGTTATTTCCTCAAGCATCAATACTAAGGTGCTATCCCTTGAGGATGCTAGCCTCCATTGTTGATCCATTATGTGAAGCCATGTCATACGCCATCTGGTGTGCGCCAAAACGTTGGGGGTCCCCCCCCCCCCCTTTTTGTGTGATTTGCGCGTATTACCGATGCTAATACAAAAATAGTACTCGTAACAGTAATACCAAATGCTAATAATCACACTGTTCAAACTGATCTTTAATAATAACGAATAACCGTGAAAGCGGATTTAAGTCGATCATCAGCCTGCAGTTTCATATCAGTCCCATTTGCAGTGATTATTGTGGAACAAGGGAGAAAGGGGGGGGGGGGGGTGGGGACTATGTCGCAAAATAAATAAATGTGTTCAGGGGTAGTCCCGTCCCTCTGTCGACAACAATGGTCCCATAGCCATTCAAATAAACTTTACAACACAGAATGATTTTTCTTCTTTATAACTGAAAAATAATGTTTCAATTGAAAATACTGTAACAAGTCTCACATGTTGCCAAAATGCCTAACCTACATGATTGTACAAAATGACACCAGAATGACTTAATGTGTATCTCAAAGCATTGCACTTATCAAAGTCTTTGGTTACGCGGAGTCTAGCGTCACATTTAATATGTTGTTTCAAGTCCCATTCTCAAACATTATCTGATTGAGTGCATGATATGTACGACATTCAGAACATAATATGTTTTCTACCTCATCAGACAAATCAGATAGGCCTTCTGCCTTATGATGACATTTTTTAAAGTAGTCCTTCTACGTTAAACAGGAGATCTTCCTCCTTATAATGTAGAAACTCTTCTTATAAGGTAGTCCCTAAACATGATATAAGAAGCGTACACTTACGTTGGACATTAATCTAGGTCTTGGACTTTTAATAAAGTTGATAAGGTCATGCAGGCCTAACTGACGTTTCATGATGATTACTCAGACATAAGATGCTTCATGAAGATCAGTTCCAAATGCATCCAGAAGATTATGTTCATGAAGTTCCGGACACAAGATCATCTCAACATCCACAACGCGCAGAAAGAAAGCATCGTTTTCTTTACATGGAATGTATCTTCAGAACGTTGAGACAACACTGTTAAGGTCCGTGGTCCAACGTCTATCATCATAACTTTCACTGAAATGTTACCATGGTTACTGAGACATTTGAACTGAGATGCGGTCAGTCTGAGTCCACGTTTCCCGTGACGGAGAGGTCAGCGATGGCTCCTGGGCTCTTTTCCGAGTCGCTCCCGGTGCTCCCTGGGGCGTGAGCCCTGGAGCTATGGAGCCCTGGGTAGGAGGTACAGTCCGGAGGGCACGTTGCGTAGGGAGCGAAGACATACCGCGGATATCCTTCCCCAGCTGCCGCTGCAAGCTTCCCGGAGAGGTTCAGCGGATGCATGGCGGGAAACACAAAGCGCCCCGGCATGCCAGGGGTTGCCGCCGCGGCAGCCGCTGCTGCTGCCGCTGCCGCTGCACCCGCATGGAGGTCACCAAACCCAGACGGCGCAAAGATGGGTGTCCGACCTAAGAGGGCGTCTGCCTGGAAAGGGTTAGGCGGTCTATGCGAGAAGAGGAGCGGGAGGGACGCCGAGCTGGCCGGCGGGAGGGGAGTGAAGGCAGACTTCAAGCTGCCGACGCCAAGCTTGTCGTGATGTAGCGATGGCCGAAATATGGACGACCCCAAACCCGGTATGGTCGGTAGAGATGTCGGCGGGTGGAAAGAATCAAAGTCCTTGTCGGAAAGGCTGACATGGTCGGGCCGCGATGACGACCCACCCGCTGTTCCACCACCGCCACCTCCACCGCTTCCACCGTTGTTCTTGTTCGCTTCGTTGGCGCTAAGGAAGTGTTCAATGGCCTTGACCAAGTCCCCGCTGCAGCCCTGTAGGACCAGCTCCAGGACAGCCTTCCGCTGGTGCGGGAACAGCCGCGTGAGGATCTCGGTCGGGGAGAGCCTCCCGGGCCGGAAGGGGGACACGAAACTCGCGGCCATGCCGTTGAAGGTGTCCAGGGGACCCGCGTGCTTGGACGACTTCTTCTTGAGGTGCTCCTCGTCCTCATCCGGAGTCTTCTCTAGGGACTCTGGCGGCTCGCGTTTCTGGGCCGTCGACTTCCGGGGCGGCTCTGGGACGCTCGGGGTCGGCGATTCCCTCTCGATGTCTTCCTTGACCTCCTTCAGCATAGGGGACTTTACCGGCTCTGTGAGATCAAAGAAGGAGACATGGAAAAAGGTTGATGAAATTATTGCTTCATGCTAAACCTAGTTACTTATGGTTACGTCATATGAGGATATAGACATGATAAAGGAAGACACTTTCCATGACATAACTCTGTAGCAACTATAATTGAAAATAGTTATAATAACGTTTTCGAAGGATTCCATTTCACAAACCCTACTAATTTGGACCCCTCCACAGTCTCAGTTTATTGTATCATGTTCACATCTAATTGGTGTATGTTTTTCTTTCAATATTTGTATGTATGGTTATGTGGAAACAGCACATTACAATAATGCTAAATATGTTACTCATTGCGGATGATTGGCTAGTGATCACGACGTTTCGTGCGCCGCTGCAACACTCCGTCACGTGTGATACAAACTTGTAGTAAGTAGGTGTTTAAATCACTTTTTGGGTAACATAAACCATCTTATGAGAGGGTTTCGGTTGGTGCACTGCACTCAGCAAAAGGGTATTTAAACCCCTGCAGCGGCGCACAAAACATCGTGATCTATTTCGATTCCGTTGACAATACATTGCGAGACAGACGATTATCACTAGCCAACATATTACAAGTTACAAATATATCTTACGTGTGCAATATGTAACAATAAACGGTGGAAAATCAACAACGTATGAGTATTGAAGTATGCAGGGTGGGACAGGAAACGGGGTGTCATCTCTAAAAAAAACCCACATGTATCACGATATCACTTTCCTGATAATGTTGTCTGTATGTTCCTATTTCAATGTATTACTTTAGTTTATGTTTTATATTCGTATTCAACGTAGCATTATGGAAATTTAGCCACAATATTAATGTTTAAACGTCAATGATTAAACAAGGTTTTCAAGAGACACGGCGAATGCTTCTGTCGAATAAAAACAAACATGAGCCAAGTAGAGTGGTAACAACATACTATGCGTCATAATTTAATCAAGAAGAACAAATAGTCATAGGAAAACTGAAACATGGACAAAAATCGAATGTGTAGTTTCATGTAGAGCAGACCTTTCATCTACCACACCATACTGTTCATTATTTTTGTCAACTTCTCCCATTAGAAAAGTCTCTAGTGCATAAATGCAAATACACCTTCCCGAGTCATGTGGACAAATAACGAACGGCCCGTGTCCCTATGCTCAAATATGGATTTAATTGATCGTCAACGTTAGCAAAATTCATTTCTGATTCCCAAAACAAACCAAAAGAATCAGGGTGTCATAAATACATGTCCGCTCACGACTTTTTTTTGCATACAAATCAACGTTGTCTCTACATGCTCTAAGTGAATTTATGGATGGGAGCCCGCTCTTGTGTGATTAGCTGCTGCTTTAACTTTGATCGATACTTTATTTACTGCAGACGACACGACGTCCATGTAGAGCACACGTTTAGAAACGTGTCGACGATCAATCGATCATATTTAAAAGTGTCATATTTACTCGTTACTGCTCATCGGTTTGAACGCAACACATGGTACGGTGCTCTGTTGACTGTATCGATTCAATTGTTAGCTTACGCGCAGTCTGTCCTACTAAAGTGAGAGGACACAAAATGAACCGCGGAGTATTTACGTAAATCAAAAAGAGGCTTTGCAAAAGATTTGCAAATCAATGTTATCATGCAAATAGTTTCCATTGAATTAAAGGAAAAGACCTAGCGTCGGTTGGAGTTGACATTGTAAATCAATGTCGAGAAGAGGAAGCAGAGTTGTTCACGGAAACAGAGTAAACCATTTTGTTTGTAGCTTAAAAATATAATTTAATCGATATGTAGTTTAAAGAGAATACGATGTCCAAACAGTTTAATATTTATTCAGTGGACAGCTCCCAATATTCTCATTAAGATAAAAAAAAAAAAAGACGATCAATAGAAATATTGAAAAGCTGAAAAGATCTGGTAATTTGTCGTATATGCTTTGTGAAAATCCGCGTTTTGTCAAGATAAAGGCCTAATCAATGTCGAGGTTGAGTTCAGATATATCATAAACCCCAGCTCTATAATTCTCCCATCCGTCCCCCCGCCCCCTGTAATTTGTCTTTCTTTTGTCGTGTGCATGGTGTGTGCGTTTGTTCTCAGACATTTCTTTCATTTGTTGGCGATGTTGCAGTTAGAGGCCCTCGTTTATTTTCGCAGCCAGGGTAAACAATACATCGATCAGTGCAGGGTCAGGCCGTGTACGAGGCTTGTTAATAGGCGATTTAAACGCCAGCGGAATGAATGCCGGAGTGATGACAACTGGGTGATCATGCGCAGCTCTTAAAGACTGGCGATTATTTTTCATCTTCTATTCGCCCAGTCACGCCAGGAGAGACATGTGGACTTCACACAATTTGCTTGTGATTCTGCTTGTATGCCCTTCTTCTGGATATTAATTTGTCGTATTTTCATGTTCCTGAATTTCTTTTATGTTCGTACGCTTCTTTCCTCCTTCTCATCCTGGTTTTGTTATTATTCGTCTTCCGTTTGTTCTTGGTTGCTCTTAGAACTATATACATAATGTTTGGATAAATGGTGATCATAAATCCTAATAGAACAGCTGAAGTTTGTCTATTTTTTTCCTATTTCTTTTTTCCTTTTCTTCTTCTTCTTCTTCTAATTGCTATACTCCATGCACGTATCTGCACCATCATCATCGTCTTTATCTTGATAGTTGTGTGTCCTTTTTATCCCAGTTTTATCGTAAAACAGTTTCTTGCACATTTATGTGATTTCCTCGCTTGTCTCCATTCATTACCCTCGAATAAAAATATGTTCGTAAACTAGGGCGAGCTCAAAAGAAAATTACTTAATACATGTATATAAAAAAAATCTCAGAAAGTACATTTTGTTTTTTTTTTTACAAATAATTATCCCTTTGTGCGCTAGACAACCGTCAGCTGTTCAGCAGAGATTTGTATGCATTGCTTATGCAAACATACGTCAATGGCGCTACCTCAGGTATTACAATATTAATCAGACTGACAAATTGATCCCACCAAAGATCACGAAATCATACCACCTTACACACACAGCCGTTTGAAATATTCGTGTTAAAACAGCCCCAAAGTCACGGCTAGTTTAACACAAGATAGATTGTGGTTTTATTAGGTTGTATGAGAATACTAATACATGCGTTAAAGACCTTCGTATTATTGCGATCATACAGCAGAGGGTAATTTCCTGACCAACGGTATAAAAAGCACATCGAGCTTTTCCGCCATTGGTTCTAAGACAGGGCTGAGACAACCATATGACCGGGGCGTTATTAATTTTCATATTGACACGTGAGGTATTTAAACATCGCTGTTTTAGAGCAGAAGAATTGATATGTAAAAAAAAAAAAAGAACAGAAAGAAGTGGCAACGTGCATGTTCCTATCAGATTTGACAGCAAATATATGCATAACGCATATCGTCTTTCCTCAACGTTGACACTTGCTCTGCTAACAATGGTAGGGAGATCGAACTGGCATCTTGTAATGTGTAGTGATCAGTTGCCTAGAGATCAGCCGATCACAATCAGTTGTTTGCACGCTAAGCGTTCGCACCGTGATGCGTGAGCAATTTATTCAATTCATTGTCACCGCAAACTGGTGTACACAATGCAACTGTGCATGGGACGAGCAAAGAGAAATTGGCCTGTTTAGTCGCTAATATTTCAATAAAGTGGCACGCTAAAAACACACAAACCAGCATGCTCGTCACATCCCGTCCACACAGAGCGTGCTACACCTTTTAAACATTGTCAGTTTGTTTTCGCGCGTAACCCACAAGAAGAAATACACAAAAGTGTCGTCTGCTTTCTGCCCCTCTTCTCTCTCTCTCTCTCCCTCCCTCTCTCTTTCTCTCCCTCTCTCTCCAACAATCCCTTACTATCTACTTAAGGAGGTGCTTGTATGTATACATGCTCGACACACTGTCGTTTCTTTTTAAGTGGAATTGTAAGAACTAAATTGAGTAAATAGCGCGGACTGAGTAGCACCGAATCGTGAACCATTCTTCTCCAAAAACTAATATTGGCTTTGCTCGAGGTCCTGCCAGCCACTTTGTCGACATGAAAAATGGGGAGGGTAAACTCGGGGGAAGAATTGAAAGACTTATTCATTTGGACTATTAAATGGCCTAAATGCATTTAATCAGTGATCAAGTGCGCGTAAAATATCCATTCGGCCGCCGCTCTTTTTCGTTCCGCGCGTGTGTCAAAAGGTTAACGTGGTAAACAGGGAATGGATCGCTAGTGTTTAACTTGGTGTTAGTGTGTGTGCGTGTGCGCGCGTCAGGTCTTTAATGTACATGCCATGTATTTCGCATGTCTACTCCAAATGTGTTCTCATGCACTAATACTGCACATTATTTGTTAGCGCCTCATTTTGTTGGAGCCCACAAATGTGGCAAAGGTCACTAAAAGGGTAATAAGGAACAGGTCAGCATTGAATAGGACCATTATCATGATTATGATGACAATATGTCTTTCTCTTGAATCTACAGGTCGATCATTGAGTTTCTATAGAAAATAACAGTCACATTGACCGAAGGATTCCAATATATAATTACGTATTTGATGACAATAGCATCTGTTAGTATGAACACTTCAAATCTTAGCTGCATATAACACGATTTGAGTCAAGCCTTTTACACGGCATTCAATAGGAGCTCTGCCGACTTGAGCATAGTGTGAGACCTAAAACTGTTGCATTCATGCATGAGGTCTTGTGCGATCCGCCCACCGCACCGGGCCGGGTAGGGGTGGTAAGGGCTCGAGTGGGGTATGTGGCCGCCACCCATACGTGCAGAATTCTTACATACTCTTCCAGGCAAAAGGGATGCTACGAGGAGAATTTGGGGATGAGGGGCGGGAAGTGACGGGGAGGAGGGGGGGGGGGGCGCTTTGGGAGTAGCAACCCCCACCCACGTCATCCTCTCTATCTACCTCTGTCTCCAAAGAGTCCTTGTGTTTCGCTGACTCACTCGCCCCTAGGTAAAGCAGACGTGCACGCGGGCAGCGGCGAATAGTGATGCCACTATTAAGAACAGTCTCCTTTCTTCATCGTGGTCTTAGTTTCCCGCAAACGACTCTTAGAGTGCATCCGAGTCATCCTCGCCCCATACTACAACCCAACACGCAGTTTCGCCCTCGCCCTCCTCGTCCTCTCCCCCTCCGGCCACGAGACGGGGGAATTGTCATGACCGTTGAAGGGGGAACAATGACCTCTTAGCGGATCATAATTAAGGGATGTATAGTATTGGCGGACACGAATTCGAGTCCGTGAAACAAATCAGTGTCTGGAGAGCTTGTGTCGCCGTGATCATGGCGAGTTTCGACACAGCGTGCGGCGTTTTATCGCGGACGTGACCGCCCTGACAATGACTATGTCTTATTCTCAACTTCCATGACTCAAGCACTTTTCAGTTCTCCGGTGAGAAGTATTTCACAGATACATCATTCAAACGGCATACTGGTGACGAGTAATGACGACTTTAAACCAGTGCAATGCACTCTCTCTTTACTCTACCGTCATACCCGTTAAAGTTATACCTGTCATTGTGTGACTACAATTTTGTGAAACAAACTTAGGCTTACGGGGGGACGATTTGTCCGACATAGATCATGTATAGGGAAACCTATCCACGATGGATGTGCTAGTCATTTGACCCAAGAGTAATTGTTTATAACAACTAAAATGAAATGCTAAATTTCTATAAATGTTGATAAAGTGCTTATATAACTTATGTAAAGAGAGCGGGTAATGGAGTCCCTATATGACACTGTGTTACTCCTTCTCCCCCGCTTTCATTAATTATTCGAGATTTGCCCTCATGTGAATATGCTCAAGGTATGCTAAGTTCGCCAAAACCAAGTTTGCGTGTGTAGTTGTTGCCAAACGTCTGAAACTCGAAGATAACATGCCATCGAGACCTTGACATACCACCATGACAACCGACGGTACTCTCGACGCATTCCAACTGTCATGAACCGGAATAAATTATGAGAAAAATAATACATCATCACCATCAACAACAGTTTTGACGAAGGACGTACGCACGGCAATACGCGGCGAAGAAACACTCGTCATTTTTTCGTCAAAAATGCATCGCATGCAAGATATAACCCAGTTAAAGAAAATTAAGACGGTGCCTCCGTCTTGAGTTGACTCTAAGGCAACGCTACATAATATCTTCAAGACGATGGTGAAGAGGCGAATTATACAGGAGCAACAGCGATACCGAGACGGTGCACAGCCGACCGGCAAGAAGCGCCGAGAACAGAAATCCTTCCGTTCGAAAATACTCAAGCACCTACTCGAGGAATTTCTGAAAATGCCGTAATGAAGTTTACGCTGCATAAAATATGGATACTGGCGCAGGATACAATCGCAACTTACGCGTTTCTCCAGTGCGCGAGCGAAAACAATCGGGCATTGCGGAGTGACGGTTGAAGAGGACGAACGATTCCATATTCAGAAAGCATCTACGGCTCTGATTTCATCTTTATCGTTTTCCTTTTGCTGTAGCTGTTTTTGTTTCCTTGTATTTATTGTTATCCGCCGTGTTGTTGTGGTGCGGGCGTTTTGGTCACAGTCCGATGAAGGGAGATACAGTTTCAACTTAAAAATTGCGCCAAAATGGCGAGTGAGATTAGAAATTCAGGAGCTGCAGACGAGCGAAGTGGCATAGCAGGAGCGTTATGAAAGCAGACATTTAGTGATGATATGGTGCAGTTAATGGTTTTCTATTTGCATGTAGGTTTTGGCAGGTTTCTCATCGTAATTCGTACTCAAGAATGCAATTGAAATCCATAATCACACAGCTAATTAAGATTATTGTTGTGCGGTCATCCGATTTAAGTACAGGTGTAAAAGGGTCAGCTTTAGACCCCGTTGTATAAAACTTAGCATTAATGGTAACTTTGCCATCAATGGTAACTACCATAGTAACATTGCTTGACAACCAATGAAATTCAAGGTTTCCATAGAAATTGCCATTGGTAGCAAAGTTACCCTTCATGGTAAGTTCTATCATGTCTGTGCAACAGGGCCCTGATGGAGACTGTTGACAGACTTACATTCATGCAAAACAGAACTCTGATGGCGAGCATTGGTAATCAGCTCAGCAAAAGCGTGTGAAATGGTCACGATTAATGTTGCTGTGTCATCCCTTAATACGAGGCACTGAAATTAAAAAAATACCGCCAACCCCTCCGCAAACATGCTTATGTATTTGATTTATTTGAGTTATTTATTTCATGTATATAAGATAAGAAAGGGCAATTGCATTGGTTGCTTGGGTGGTGTTCTGAAAAAACACAAGTCTCAAACAATCTTAGTAAGTCAGTTGGTACTCTGAAATCTGACTTAAGTCAAAACTGCACCAACTCGCCAATCACAGTTTAGGATTGTATGGGACTTATTACATATTAAATCGAAACTGTTGTGAACACTTAAGATCTTTTTCAGAACCCCCCCTGTATTTCAAATCGATGTTGAATGCCCTCAAAGATGACCATGTCGCCACAGTCATTTCTAGATTTATAATTCATATCATCAAAATGTATGAATCTACTCGCAAAAATCTTCGGTTTCGGAGCTGCCCTCGTGACCTATGGTGATTCGTATTCCTGGGAAGATTGCAGTTTTCAGTTTAAGATATTGAAATGATTTGCTGCTCTGTAGCATTGTATCTGCTGAAAAAGGGTAAAATGATTTTATTTGATACACAGCGCCCTCGTTGAACCTGCCTTGATACCTCAACAGTGTGGTATCGGGTAGCTCCTCTGCCAGAATAGATTCTCATCTAGAGGGACTTCAGAAACGATATTATGCAACGGGCATCTTGTATTATGCAGAAAGCGGGAAAAGCGATCCGTGCTTGTCAGACGATACAACTATTATGACCACACAATGCAGCCAGCGAGAATTAAGAGGACAGCCGAGCGGGACTGGAAGGGTGTTTGAAGGGCATATACTGTACTGGGAAGGCAAAAAAGCCTTCAAAAGGTGATCGTGAGTAATCTTCTTGCCAATGGTCTTAAATTCATATATTGACTATTTTAGAAGCTTGCTGAAAGTTATTTGCCATCAAATGATCAACATATGGTGTAATTAATGATTAATGATTAAATCCTTAAAATGTTCGGGCCGAACATTTGAGGATTTGTGATTTAATCACTCATTACTCCAAATGTAGATCATTTGAGGGCAAATAACTTTAAGTAATCTTCTAAAATGGTCAATACATGAATTTAAGACCATTGGCAAGAAGAGTGCTAACAATTACCTTTTGAAGGCTTTTTTGCCTTCCCAGTACAGTATATGCCCTTTAAAGTGAAAAACATGTTAAAAAAAAACTCGTTTTATTTGTCATGTTCGATGGATTGTTAAGGATAATCAAATCATCGTAAATCCACGTTCTTGATTCATGAAAGCAGAATAGTCAATATTGTTGTTATGTTTACTACTTATGTTTTTTTTGTGTGTGAAATGTGATCTTTGCCCTCCCTTTTATAGACCATGGACCTCAGGTATGGAATTCTATTCCGAAACACATCACAGGTCTGCAATTTTACAATTCATTTAAATACTCAATTAAATGCAGCTTAATTAATCCAAACATGAACTAAAATTATTACATTTAACATTATTTGGGTTGGGCTAATAATAAAAGTACAAATTATTATCTATCATTGTTATCATACACACATGTTCTGTACTTTTATCTAATCATTCAAGTATACATGTAATCCTCGTGTTTAATTGTGTGCTTTTTTTGTGAGTTTGTTTGTTTTCTCTTGTTTATTTATATGTTATATGTTTAAAGGGCTAACCGGCCCTCACAGGTGCTTACACCTTCTCGGTTAGCCCGCGCATTTTATTGTCATTGTAGTTATTGTTGTATGTATGTTTTGTTTTTGTTTTCTTATGCGAAATAAATTTGAATTTGAATTTTAGCAGTAGTTAAGCTATCACATGGGTATTTTGTGATGCTATATTTATTTATTGCATGTGTATGTTTAATAAAGAAATATGATTCGTTGTAGATGCAATCTGTGTGTTTAATTGAGTTGACATAGCAAAGAATCATTAGATATTTCTGTATTATTGTTTTCATGATGATTACAATTTTGATGTGTACCTATTAATAGTTATCATATATTTCCTACAACTTTATGATATTGATATGGAACAGATCGTTGCATTTAGAACGAAAATACACTTAACTCCTTCTGTGCCAAATCAAATGATCCGTTATCGGATGTGTGTATTGCCTAGGGCGAGCATGCGAGGATGGTTCATAAAGGGGTTTATTCCTTTTATATCGGTATCATGAAAGTAACAGATGCATGTACGGAACGACCTTATTGTTTGATCTTTCCTCGCGCTTTGTTCTGTATTCGCTTTGCGTATCAACTATCTATCGACCATTAATGGACATAAATAGATAACCAGATTGTGGCGTGCTAAGCTATCACACCCTCATAGTAGGTTTAAGCTCCGACAGACTATCCTTCCATCGCTCTGAGCGAAAAATATGAAAGTAATCCTGGCAAAGAACGTTCAAGAAAACGAGATCAGCTCATAGCGAAAACTTAAGAGTGCAATTATATCCACCTTTGCAGATCAGCCTTCTTGAATGTCAGAAAAAAAATATTTGTCAGAAATCTCCACGAAAATAGAAATCGTTTGGGTGCAGGAAAATAAGAGAGACATTGATACGCATGGATACGAATCCACTATACGGATATATCTACGGTTGCTCTTTGCCGATTGCTTTGGGTTGTAGAGAGAGGAGAGGTTGAGTAACAAAACCAACAGGCATGTCATGATTAGATGTCTCTGGTATTCATGAGTGAAAATATTGTCCTCTCTTGAAAGGCTATCGCCGGCATGAAATGAAACGATGAGACACCCCCAACCCGCTCTTCAGGGTGAAAATGTTACCCCATTTTGGCGCGAAACAACATCACCACTTTTCCGGCATGCTTCCTGCAAAGTGATACGAGGGGGGGGGAAAGGGCTGAGGTAGAATGAGCAGAAATGCCATCACCCTGTCGTCGTTTCGCCATCTAGGAGCATGTCGCGTTTGATATAATATACTTCTCGTTTTTAAAAGGTGTTCTGACTGTCTGTTTCTGTTTCTGTTTCTCTCTGTTTCTCTCTCTCTCTCTCTTTCTCTCTCTCTCTCTCTCGCTCTCTCTCTCTCTCTCTCTCTCCCCTATCTCCCCCTGCCTCTCCCCCTGCCTCCCCCTCCTCGCTGTCTGCTTCTCTTGCTACGTGTGCCCCTCTCCTTTTATCTTGCTTTTCTCCATACCTCCTCTCTTGAGTTCTGTATACTACTCTCTCGTTTACCACCCCCCCCTTCTTTTACTTCTTCATTTATCTAATAATGTTTATTTTGCTTCTTTTTCATATTTTTTCTCTCTCTGTCCCTTCATCTCTCTTGCTCTACATTTGCGCCTGTCTGTGTATCTACCCCTTTCTCTCTATTTCTATCTTTTTCTCTCTATTTATACTCTCTCTCTCTCTCTCTCTCTCTCTCTCTCTCTCTCTTTCTCCCTCCATCCCTCTCCCTCCCTCTTCCCCTCTCTCTCCCTCTCTCTCTCCTTCGTCATGTGCTCGTGCTTTATCTTTGTTTCAATCTGTTTCTTTCTACCTCCCTCTAAATGGCTCCCTCTTTCTCATAACCTAAAGAAAAAAAAAAAAAAGGAAAGAAAAAAAAAACCCTGTCAATCTTTTTCATAACCCGAACCAAAGTGACTTGTGATGGGGGGAAAGACGAGAGAAATAGGACAGATCAGACAATTGGCTTTGCTCTGGGAAGCTTCTGCCTGCGTCCTCATGGTGGCCGATCCGTGCTTGAGTACATTGTTAGCTGCGGGTCTATGAGACGGCGAATAAGATAGAATAACAGATCACAAAGCTGCCTCGGCAGCGCTGCTCTTATTTCTTCTTAAAAGCCGTGTTCGTGCTCGAGTGCATTTTGATATTTTTGGCGAGTGTTTCATTTCATTCTTACCCCGGTAAGAGGGCGCAGAAAATACTTTACATCATATTTCGTTGGGAAATGGAATTGCTTTGAGATGACACAAACAAAACAAAAAACCCCGAATAAGTGAGAAAGAAAGGAAATGCCGAAACACAAAAATAGGTAGGAAACGTCACGTAGATCCATGCTTACTGGGAGTTGCTCCGATCAATGAAATGAGATAGTTGAATAAGTCTTTTATAGACCTTTGCCATATCAATTAAGTTTGATAGAACTGCACGATGCCATGACAATTTTGTTGGAACTCTAACGGCAGCTGTACATGTGCTAGTATAATGATTAAGTCTAATTTCTAGAAATTCAGAAAACGGCGTGCACAATCTGTCGTATCGCATCTAGTTGCTTCATGGGTTGACATCATTGAAACCATTTAAATATTATTGTTTTTTGTTTGTTTTTCTTATTTTACTTGACTGTATTAAGCAGTCCACTTGAAGCTGTATTTCAGCCTGAATTTGCCATAGCAAGGAAGATGATGAGTTCAGCTAAAAAAAATGTTCTTATCTATTCTTCTTTTTATACTGATCATACCAACATTTTGTAAATATCTGAATATTGTAATTTGTCTTTACTGTTACTTTTCAGTTTATATCTCTTCGCACTGTATAATACGTTTGCTTCCTTAATAAAACACATACAGAAAAAAATCTTGAAAGTACTGAATTTTTACTTTTTTACTTAGTGGCTTAGAAATATACAGTTCGAAGAGCAATACTTTTCATGTTATGATATCTACTTACTTTTATAAGTACAATGACTACTGTCCAAGACAGGGTTGCTTAAGTTCATTGAACGACCGCGGTAAATTAATTTCATTAGGAACGTGAGGAAAGGAGAAAGAACCAATAGTCCAGTGTGTTTGCACTCAACCATAGCTTGACAGGAGAATGCCTGGTCACGTGATGCGCTAGACTTCAGCACGTCATCATGCCGGCATTCATTGTGAACCAGTTCAAGTCCTTTCCAGCCATCTTCAAAAATGCAAACACGTTCGGGATTTTTTTTTTTCTCTGCGGTCCCACTTCTAGGGCAATTTCTTTCTTTGCTTCACTGTTGGCCTGCTTCCGAAGACGGAAGAGGGAGAAAGAGTCTACCACAGGCTGGAAGAGATAATGATAACAGCGTATCAAATGTTTGTGTCAAAATGGACCGCGGAGAGAAATTGATTCTTTCTGAGCGAGGTGTTTTGGGGTTCCAAGAGCGCGCGGGGAGGGGAAGTGAAGGAACGGGCGGGGCGGTGTTGCGTGCCCCGCCGGCCCGACCCGGCTGGCGTGCGTGCGTGCAGGCGCTCTGCCGCCCCGCACCCGAGGTTATTTAGGCACGTGCATGTTGGGGCAAAGCGAGCATTGCATGGAAGTCGCCACGATACCTTCCTATTTTCTCTCTGCTGTCTCCCGTTTTGACCGTCTTTTATGGACAAAAATTGACATGATTGAAGTAACCGGGTTTTTCTCCCGTATGCTGCATGCAAACTCCCCGAGGTAGGCTACCCACCCAACGTTAAGCGACTTAAATAAACGTGTCAACACTGTCTTTACTGGGCAAACAATGAGAGCTATATTGGTGTTTTTTGCGTCATATACCATTTTATAATATAAATGGACTTCTAATAGCTCACAAAGAGATTACATTAAGAGGCATCAAACATTTTGACGGACTTTCCTGATTAGATAATGTGAAAGGAAGTAAATACAATGGTCTAAGTATAAGTATTATTTTTCATTAAAATGTGCAATGAGTTTAGTAGCAGCTAGTATGAAAAAACATGAATTGTAGTATGTATATTCTGACTTTTCTGTCTTTTATTATGAAAAATATCGAAAAGGTATAGGGTAAGCCTACATGCGTATATTAAGACACGTATTGTGCATTAATACGTGATTTGTGTATCGCGATCATTAAAACATTTAGTAATGTACGGCTACGTATTATCGAGCGAAACATCGTTGGATTTTGCCCACCGTCGAGCCGCAGCTGAGTTGTACAGTGTGCGTGAGGCGGGCATGCTGAGAGAGGGAACACGCGATACATCTTTTAAGCGAACTTGAATGAACAACAACTTCCATCTTCCCGGCGTGTTCGGGCCGACCAGAATGGAGACGTGTTTATCCCGTTGGCATGTCGGGTGAGGAGAGACGGGAAAGATACAGCAAGCTGCCTGGCGAGGACCTGAGAATGTGTCGGCGGAAAATAGCTTGCTAATGGAGTCAGGTATAGAGAGATGAACCAATGGAGGACCATCACTGAGCTCCCGGTGCACTATCAAATATAACTGTGAGAAAGTGGGATGTGTCTATAATCACGATTGCGCACGTTGTGCAATGTTTTTTTTTTCATCTACTGTTGTATAGAAATATTTGTTTTGAATAATACAAAAACCCTTAGCTTTTGAATTCATTTTACTTTATATGATATATTGTAAGTTCTTATCGTGATTTGTGTTTTGATTTACAACATGGCGAATATTTTTGTTTTTGATTTGATCTTTGAAATAACAATGGAGAAGAAAAAAGAAGAAAGCGAGGTTACCCAACACAGATCAGAAATTAGGAACAATTAGGAAAAGAACAATAAGAAAATCAGAGGGAAAGGGTTTTAAAAGGAAAACAAAAGAAGTAGGAGAAGGTAATAAAAAAGAAGAACAACAACAACAACACTTCCACGACTATCAAAGACCAAAACAACAACAACAATACCAAGAACAAGTAGGAGAGGAAGGTCAACAAGAAGATAAGAAGGGAAAAGAAAGTTAAGACCGTACGTTTCTTGATCAGCCGAGTGCAAGTGTACTTTGAAGCTAGACAGACGACCGGATCGTTTCCCGCGCTTCCCAAATCTCCCACAAATCCTTCTGAAATAAACACAGAGAGCGGCAGAATTTGCGCGCGGAAACATTCACCTACAAAAGCTGTTTTCTGACCAACACGACCAAAAAGAATTTGATGTCGAATCTTCTTTCCAGATTGTTTCGGGTTTTCCTCCTTCCTTTTTACCAAAGTGTCAAATTCGAAGCAGAGTAAAAGCAGAAGAATCGTTATTTATTATTACAGTTTACGTCTTTCAAGAGGAGCCTTTTCTCACAAACGTCATTATTCGCTGTGGGAAGGAAATGTTTGTGTAATTGGTGTCGAAAACACGAACCAGTTCTCCTACAAACCGCGATACATTACATGTCTAAATAAAAATATAAAAAGGGTCTGCTAAGTAAACTTTTCGTCTGTGAATGCTAACTGGAGAGGGGGGGTCGAAAATATGTCAAATCTGCTCTTAAATTATATTACCAGGAAACTACATTCCTATTTATTAACATTATAACGTAAGTTATGTTCAGCGGAAGGCTTGTTTCTCGCACGTAATCAGCATCAATGTTTTTCGTTTACTTGCGACCGAATCAATTATTCCCAAATTAAGCAATTAATGCAAAGATTCAAATCTGGATCATGTTTGAAAAATTGATCACTACTTTTATCAAAGCTTGATACGTACTTCTCATGCTATGATAAAATCAAACTTAAGCATTTCATGAATATAATCTGCGAAAATGATTCTGTTTTCTTTTCAATTCGTTTTTATCTAGAATTACTTTTACGTAAGATCAGGTGACAAACTGGCTTGTTTTTAAAAAAACGTTGACATCATAATATCTGCCCTGCAAAGTGAAAATAAGGTGTGATTGGTGTCTCTCTCGACGTCTGTGACGTCATCATGGCGTGTTAGATTTCGGGAAAGGTGTTAAGAGTGTTTTGCAGGATCTGCGGTAGTGGCGAGCAGACATTATACAGACACGGTCTGCTGCAGCCGCTAACATGTATCGTCTCCCTTACCTCGTTGCTTCTAGTTAGCCTTCCTCCGTGTTTCGTCTTCAAACTCTATACACCCATCTCAATATGCCCATTTTGTCCCTCGTATCTTAAATTCTATCCTCTCTTCTTTAATATTTATTTCATTGATTGTCGCCTCACTTACCCCGTTGCTTCTAGTTAGCCTTCATCCGTGTTTCGTCTTCAAACTCTATACACCCATCTCAATCTGTACATTTTGTCCCTTTATCCTAACTTCTATCCTCTCTTCTTTAATATTTGTTTCATTGGTTGTCGCCCCACTTACCCCGTGCTCCAAGTTAGCCCCCTCTATCATGTCTGTTTCGTCTTTAAAGATTGTAAATGTAAGATGTAAACATTTCAGCCGTTAAATTTCAAACCGACTTTTTTCGTACCACGAAAAAAGTATTAGCCTTTGTTACAGTATTTATTTGGTTATTATGCGTATGTGAAATCCTAAAATTATTAGTAATTACCAAACTTTGGAGATGATTCCTTCTATAGAACATTTTTTTCATAATGCGTTTGATAATTTAATAAACACATTAATCAATAAAGCAGATATTTCAACACAAACTGCGAGAAGCCTGAGGTAAAGACTATTAATCAGACGTTGTTTTCGTGCATTATTTGAATTTTACACTACGTATCAGTTTCAAATTATGAATATACAGCTTGCTAACTTTTCTCTATATCATGTATATGTTTTGCCAATGTTTCGATGGTTTTGGGGTGATCTGAAAAAGGGACGGGCTGTCTTTAAACGTTATGCATCCCTCTCAGTCTTTCCATTCTTCCTCCTGTATTTGGTTATATCCTTCATATTTCCTATCTATTTCTTTACCTTTTTTACTACCTTTTCTTAACTTCTTTTTTGTTTACTTTGGTTATTGGTGTCCCTTGTTTTTTTCTGCAGTCAATTCTTCCTCTATTAATCCATCGATCTATTCCTTTCTAACTCCTTAGAACAGTCACCGCCTGTTTTCTTATTGTCCTTGTACTTCCCTTACAGCTGCACCCTTCCTTCTTTTTTTATATCACCAAAGTGTTTGACAACAACCCAATCCCTATCTTTCATTTCATCAGGTCTCTTCAGAGAATTACTTTCTTCCTTCTTCCTCTTCTCTCTCTCTCTCTCTCTCTCTCTCTCTCTCTCTCTCTCTCTCTCTCTCTCACACACACACACACACACACGCACACACGATCCCTCTCTCTCTCTGTCTTACTCTTTAGCTGCACGTCTCTGTCTACCCGTTTCCCTCCCCTCCCCATCCTATCCCCTTCCCCTGCCCCTCTCCTCCTCCCCCTCCCCTCTCCTCCCCATCCCCCTCCTCCATCCCTATCCCCTCCCCCGTCTTGTCCTTCTTCTTCTCTCCATCATCCTGATGGATTCAAACCTCCTCGACATGCCTGTCAACACAATCCAGGTGACAGCCATATTTCGCTGAGCCCGTTAACACCTCTCTGCCTCAGCTTTTTAGAATTACTCCAATGTCTTTGATATGACCAATGAATATAGTGATTTTTTTTACAACAAAGTGACTGAAAGTCGGAATATGAATTATGATATACATTATAAGAGAAAGGGGGATGGGGGTTAAGACATAGTAATGACAAAGATAGAGAAAGAGGGAGAGAGAGAGAGAGAGAGAGAGAGAGAGAGAGAGAGAGAGAAGAGAACGCGTTCATTCAGTAAATGAACTATGTGTGTACATGTATTTGTACGTTATTGTGTGCGAGGTTGTACGTGAGTGTGTCTGCGTGTATGCGTGTATGATAATAAGACCGCATGTGTGTGCGTGCGTGTGTTTTATTTTACTTTTGTTTGAAGTTTAGACCAAATGACATACATTTGTATTACTTTTTGTATTCAGATTTTGACCTAGGGTGTGGTTACAGGGCTGAACAGGGACAGTGGTTGCTTGGGCAGTGTGCGCGTGCGTGGATTACGCCTCGTAATCATGCTCACGCACCCCTTGCCCCTCCCACTCCACTCTCACAACCCTTCTTGCATGTTAATTGGCGATTAGCCACAAGTGTCTGCGACTAATCGTCTAGCACAGTGCTCCCCTTGCAGCCTTAGGGGCTCAGGCTTCGATCGGGCTCGGACCGAGAAATATGATATCCGAGGAATACAATCATATACATCTCCCCCCTCCTTCATGGTCAAGTTTGAGAAAGCGAGAGCGAAGTTGAGGAGGGAGGAGGGGAGGGGGTAGGCAGTTGGTAACTGACCACTGACCACCTTCCCGTTCCCCTTACCCCTAGCTACCACCACCACCACCACCACTACCACCATCACCACTACTACCTCAATGGCCCCCTTAACGTGTTAAGTGCACATGAACTCCACGCCCTTGACCGCAAGAGTGGGATTTTATAGTAAAGCGCTTCTCGCTACCCCCCCCCCCCCCCTTCCCATCGCCTCCCAGCGCCTTTTGTCCATCCCAAAACCACATGCCTACAGTTATCCACCCTCTACCCCGCCCCTTCCATACGGACCATGTCCTTAGTCATGTTATCTGAGACAATTATGCAGATGAAACGGTTTTAATTCAAAACCCTTAGAGGTGTCAACACAAAAATATGCTTATCCCCCCCTCCCCTCTCCCCCTTTCCGCAGATTGTTTGACGGTTTAAAGGCTTGAAGATTAATAGGCTTGTGCGTACGCGTGTGTTGTGCCCTATCTTAAGTCTGTAAGTAGCATGTAAGGGTCCCATTGTCATGATTGTGGTTTAAACGCTTCTCATATTCAACAACCATCTGTATTCATTTTCAATTAAACAGATCCTGTACTTGCTTTCAATCCCTTAGCAAAGATTTAATGAATTGCCATGAATTTATAAGTTCTACGCCGAGCAGCCGAATTATCATAGAGTAAAACTTGACAATGAAGGTCCTTTTCAGAGTTGTACAGCCACAACATCTGTTCTGAAAAGATTTTGTTTAGCTTCTTTAAGAAAAAAAAAAGAATGAAACGTCAATTATAAAAACGAGAACAAAAATGACATTTATGGAATATACACACGTGAAAGATAAGCAAGAATAAGCAGAATAAGCAAGAAGTGTGGATACAAAAGATATAAGGATTTGACTGTATAACCTAAATGCGCAAATTGATCACTCGTGGAAAGAAGCACGTTGAATGTATTAAGATGAAACTAACTAGAATATTGGCTACGTAGAGAGTAATTCATGGGGTGAACACAGGGATGTGGATATAAATAAGATTCATAGTTTTATGGATTGTTTTATAATTGAATTTTGTTTCGTAGTTACTGTTTATAGTACAGCAGGTATGCACTATTTCACCAATGAAACTTGTGTTCAATTATTTGAAACAATCTACCCAGTAAACATTACATCCAGTGGTGTAAAATCACTCTAGATAATTGCTGTCGAAATCATGATAACTGTAACAGTTTCTTCTTATATCATCTTCTGACACAAATATTTCAAGTTTCATGAACTTTGCCAAGGCCCCAAGAAGTCCTAAAGCCAAAATTAAATTCCTAACGCGCTCTTATGCTTAAAGGGGAAGTTCACCCTGAAATTATTTTGGTTTCAATAAAAAGAGACAAATGAAAGAAACATATGAGTGAAGGTTTGACGAAAATCGGTCAAAGGAAAAGAAAGTTGTTTGATTTTAAAGTTTTGATTTTGTGACGTCACGTGCGAGGTGCTCTCCCATATATGTTGTGTACAAAATAAGTCGATAAATTGCTTTTTTTCTGTTTTTGACAACGGAATGATTATTTTTCGTACAGATATGTGTGTAAAAACGTATTTCTAATAATGTACCAAATGCACAAGTATAAGGATGCATATCTTTGTGAGAAAATGCACATTTTCGAAAAAAAATTGTACACAACATATGGGAGAGCACCTCGCATTTCTTTTCTTTTCCTTTGACCGATTCTCGTCAAACCTTCACTCACATGTTTCTTTCATTTGTCCCTTTTTATTGAAACCAAAATAATTTCAGAGTGAACTAGTCCTTGAAGGGGTAATGCCCGTGTTGTTCTGAATTTCGTCTTGAATCAAAAACAGTTGTCTCATTTCCATATGCGAATGTTTAACTGAGATAAGAGACTATAGAAGTTTAATTGGTCTTGCACGATGTTTACACGCGTGTATTGTACGGCGTCACCACGTTCACTCTGAACCAGATCGCAAACTTTGCGTGAACAAGGGTACACAATGTCGCTGGTTTCTAGTATGTATAGGAAAAAGCGCTGCGGTTTAACACTAAAATGCGAAATAACCAATTCTGTCAATCAAAAAAGTGTGCAGGATTAAAGCTGATTAAGTCTATAAAGTTATTCTGATTTGATGCCGTCCTTAATGGGGGTAATGTATGCCCAAGGAATGGACGACCCCTCTTACAGGTTTGGAGGAACAATAGGGAGTCAGACAGGGGGGCAATGTTGTGCCCCTATGAACTCTGTGGTGTGCTTGGAGTCTAGAATCTTCCTGTACGCACGAGTTTAGGGTGACAGCATGATATCAGTTAAAACACAATTATAGAGATTAGATATTGTACCAAATATGGCATGTACATTGTATTCTATATGAATTTCCACCTGCTATTAATCATGCTAATGTGAGAAAATCTTATATGCATTTTGAAATGAGGACAAAAATTGCATAGGAAATGCATTTCAGCACTTAAGACATGCCTACTGTCTTTATCAATCAGCATTTTCATGATTTCAGGACAACATTAACTTATTTTATTAATTGAACTTGAATTGGTAAGTATGCCATGTATGTATTTCAAAAAAGTTCCCATATCAGATTGAAGAAAACAGGTTTTTATTATAAGAGCCCCCTGCTATCAGCCATCACATAAGTTTTATCGTTGAATGTGATTAATTCACCAAACTTATAAATCAATTATTAGTTAATTTTCCCATTTAAGTTTTCTTTATGAATCAAACTCGCACATTACAACGCAACACAATTCCCCAGTTGTACTGACTTGATAATTATGGAGATCAATATTGTGCCTGGTTTGAGTGAAGCTTTAATGTTTACGTTTAAAAGAAATTTCAAATGAGATTGAAATAATTGAAATATATTTTAGATATTAAAATCTTATAGTGAAAATGATAAAGTAAAGACAAAATTATTTTGAAAGCAAATGCTTCACAGATAATGTGTGTGACCTGAAAATTGTAAACTCTGCTTCTTACATCAAGTTAAATAATAATAAATATGTCTCAACATTCATATCAAAAGAAATTAATATTTTCTGACATGACATATCAATCTTTTATCATGGCTGTAATTACACAAATAAGTTAAATGAAATGCAAAATGACTAGGAATATGTTAAACATGTGTCAACCTTGATTCACTGGACAATGAAAGGGTAAGAAGGTATACCCCATTTACGGCACTCACGCTATGCCGGCACCAAAGGTTGATTATTTTTATATTGACCAAACGAACGATTATACAACTATAGTGTAATATATCATGACGCGCAATTCTGAATAGATGACGTTCATAAGACACAAGGTCAATATGCAATCAATACCGGACTAAAAGACACTTATAGATTGGTCGTATGACATATCAGTCTTTAGATAAGTAATACCAGTAACAATTCAAGCCACCTGAGTATGGTTAGTGTCTTTGTGTTGCAGATATTCAATTCCTAATTTTTATGATTAGATAATGTTTGCGCTCAAGTTTATTTGACTTCATTTGAATCAATTGTTGCAATTGCAATTGCAATTATCGATTGTAGATTAAAGTAATTGAATAACAAGAGTTATCGCACAGTCATGATAGTTGGATCAGAACATCAAAGGTAATTGACCATTTTAGTTAAAGGGCTTGACAATCTCTTACTAAAGCAGCCTCGATTATAATAGCGGGAGTTATTGCTTGATAAACGCCAGTGCTTCCTCGGCCACCCAAAGAAGAACCATGAATGATTTCCAATAAATTGGCCATAATTTTAAAGCGTATTTCATAGGAAATTGTTTGGACGATTGAAATTGATTAAACTGTTCATTTGTGATAGCCGGCTACTGGAATTGTGTTAAACGTATTTTTAATTACATGTATATGATTTGTACCAATGGCAATGAATAGTACACGTACACGACAATATATGATGAGTGATATACATCTACAACAATTATGATTTGGAGAAAAACAAACTTTGTTGATACAATTACACAAATTACGCAGAACTAGAATTACACTCACTCATTATTCCAAAGTGCGAATGAAAACAATTTTAAGCGAAAGTTCGAGAAACATTCATGAATAGTTTAAGTGTGTCGAACGTTTTGTATTGTTTGATGCAGAAGGGACTTGTGATACAGTTCTTAATCATATTAATCAAACCGAACGTTATCAATTGTCAATTAAACCAATACCGGCCCAATGCACACATAAACCCATACTCAACTTACTCAGCTTAATTGTATATTTGTTTCAAAATAAAACTCAAACGAATCCCTGTCCGTCACGTGGATATGCTCAGTTTTATTGCTTATATTAAAGGCAGTTCCTGTCGTTTTTGTACCGGGTGAGGTGCTGGAAAAGATATCAACAGGTAGTAACGACTTGACAAACGAGATCCTCATCCAATGTAGAAAATGTGGTTGATAGAAGAAAACACGCTTCACCATCCTTGAACCTGATACATACCACTAACTTCCTTTGCTTAAACGTTATGATAATTTATATTTTAGTGATTTTCAAGGCTTTTCGTATTACGGAGAAGTTATAAAAGATAATATCATTTGAAGACAATATACAGGTGTATGACTATATTTCATATAAATCTCACAAAATAGCATTCCACTATAATCTTTTAGAAGAACTATAATTGACGATCCATTTGTATAGTAACATGCACAACACTTCACTTTGTTAATTGTACTTACTTAATTATTGTTTTTAATGGACTCTGGAAGGTTGAAATGGAAGGTTGATATGAGTAACATATCTTACACCACACTTGCATGACGTAACTAGTGACAAGAAATTGGAAAATTGGAAAATCAACGTTACCTGTCATGACTGGTGAGGGTGGCATATCGACGTCATCGAGCGGCGAGTCGCTGGTGTGCCCTAACTCCTCGTCGTCATCATCATCATCATCGCCCATGTCGTCACTCCCGCATCCACCGCCGCTCCCTCCACCTCCTCCTCCTCCACCTCCACCTCCTGCTCCCCCTACCCCGCCCTGCGCGTTGCCGAAGATGGGTCCTGGTGGGAGGTAGTTGTAGGGCCCACTAGGAGAGCACGCCCGCAGCCCTAGAATAATGGCGTCTTCGGCCGCCTGCTGTCTCTTCAGGGCCACCTGCGCCGCCATCACCCGCTGCCGCTCAGCGATCAGGTTGCACTTGGCGCAGCGACAGTCACGGAACCGGCAGTGGCGCTTATGCCCCTTCAGCCAGGAGATCATGCCGTGGTTGCGGCAGCGGGCGCACTTGGGTTTCCGTGCGCCCTTCTCGGTGAGCGGGCCGCGGAGCAGGGACAGGGTGCGGATGTCGATGCGGTCCATGTCTTGATGGTGGCGAGGCGGCGGCGGTGGGTGGTGGTGGTGGAGCTGGTGGTGGCTCATCAAGGGCTTCGTGTCCCGGAGCATGGAACGATGAGGAGGGAGTGGTGGCGGTGGTGGTGGAGGAGGAGAGCGAAATAGGTCAAAACGAGCCACGATGATATTGCTGACAACTTCTCGGAAGTTTCTGTGTCCTTCGTCGAGCAGTTGAAGAACGTCGTCTTATTCTACTTAGGTCCCAAACTTACTCCAAGACAATAGTCATACAACTGACATATCTTGTCATAACTATGCGTCCTTATCGAAACTTCAAACTGAAATTGCGTACAATCTGGGAAAGATTGACAGAGACTCCTAACATGTAACAAATAAAGCGTTTCAGTGAAGTTTCGTTCAATCAAACTATATTAGATATTGATGTTTTGTCCTTTGAAACATCAAAGATGAAATGGGAAGATGGAGAGAAATCTAGATGCGTACTGTCATAGGCCATACAGTACAGCTGGCGAATGAGGTGCTCCCAGTGTAAACCTGCGCGGGTGGTAACAACAAAAGTGGTGGTAGCTAAGTTCTCCGCACAAACTTATATGAGCCATGTATCATCCTTCCCCTAAAACGGTAGCTAGCTGGTTGAAAGGTGACGCTAGGTGTCGCCACTCTCTATCTACGATAAACTCCGTGCGTGCTCGCCTCCCGTGCCCCGGCGCGCTGCGTGGTTCACTCGCTGCCTGTCCGCCCGCCTTGCTACGGTACCACACCAGAGGGAGAGGGAGGGAGAGAGAACGAGAGAGCAGACTTGAGGGCAAAAAAGTCTCGGACTTGGATTGCTGCAAGCGTTTATCGAGCAATTAGTCACTCTATTGATTCACTGGCTAAAAACCCACCGCGCGCAGAGCGGGAGAGAGGGAAAGAGAGACGGGGAGAGAGCGGAAGAGACGAGGGGATCGAAAGCGACTGGAACGTAACTACCCATCACTTTATAGAGGCGTTGATTGGATCAATCAGTAGACCAATCCGTACGCTCGTTACTTGGAAATGCCCTCTCGTTGCAAGCGCTCGGCTCGCTCGCGCACTCTACGAAGGATGACATATTAGCATGTCATGAATATTCATGAGAAAGTTCCTGTTACCTTCGTGTATAAAGAATGTCTGTCTACGAGAAGCGTGTGTAATGTGTAGAGATACTTGTGGATGGAGGATATTTTGGAGATGTTGGTGGTAGGTTTTGAGGAGGGATCAGTGAAAGTTTTGGACCAGGGATCACTGCACGTAAACACATAGGCTCAAGCGAGGTTTTCCGCCAACAGCTGAACATATACATCCCTCCCAACACAGCTTCCGGTTCAGCGAAACCTGGAATTTCGAGAAGATATAATGTTGGTTGGACCACTGCCCGACTAAGTTCAGATGAAAAGATGGAAGAGAGAAGAGTAAGAAGATGTGGAATATAAGGATAGGGAGAAAAGGGTACCAAATGATGGTGAATGTCAAAAGAATTATTGAAATGGTTACAACAGCAAAAGAAAGAGCCTAAGAAAATGAGGCTTCAAAGTAGAGTTAGAAATGGAGAAGGAAAATGAGAAAAGGAAAAAGTGACGCGCAGAGGAGTGAGGAAGTGAAAAGAAAAGAAAATGTTTTAGGTAAATGAAGGAAGTGGATTGGAATGAAAACTTGAAAAGGAACCCATAAGCCCGTAAAGGACGGCCTAAAGATCGCGCTTCTTGACTTTGGGAGGGAGTCTTCCTGCCAGTAAAGCCTGTCCAATCTGTCACTACCCTTGTATGTTTTCGGTGCGGTGGGGGTACGGGTGAGTTGCGCGGAGAGGTGCGGTGCTCGTTGGCACACACGGGCAGACGATTTGTCACTTCTAATGGACGTGCGCTGAGTGACACTCAGTGATTGACGCGTCACCACCCGTTCCCAGCCCAACGCCGCCTCGCCATTGGCTGACTGGCGTGACCTCGTGATCGCTCGGTGCGTGACGTCACGCCGGCGCCCTTGGGAAGTGACGACAGAGAAAAGTGGACCAATGTATCGACGCAGGACCACATGGGGGGGGGGGGGGGGGACAGGGGAAGGGGGGAGAGGGGGCAGGGGCGAGGGTAGACAGGTACAAGAAAGAGTACCGAAAGGTGTGGGGTGTAGTTGGTGAGAGTGGTCATTCAACCTGTGGTACTACACACCACAATAAATGCTTTGAAGTCACATTTTATTTTCTTCAGGGCCGGAGGGGGGTTAATTTGCAATAGTAATGTAACTAGGCCTGTATATCACAATCAAAAAGTATAAATGATATTTGGAGACTCAACGCGTTCATGAGACTCATGTCCATGTATTGTGACTGAAATTACCAGCTTATTGGAAAAGAATCATGTAATGGCAATGATTAATGATAGCGAAGCTAAATATCATATTTTTTTTTATCACATCATTTTTATATTAGTTACTTGCAATTTAAATGTGGCTGGCTTACATTTACACCTCTACATGACATTGTCATACAGCGGCATCATTTATATTTTAAAAATGGGGCACCATAACCACATCAGCAACTATACAGCACGGAGAAATGCACGAAAAAAAAATCGGTTGAACCCTCAAAGTATGAGATATTCATGTGCGATAATGCGAAGGAAACTCTGAACAACGAAAGAAAAACAATAATAAGACCTTTTAGAGTTGTTTGTGTAGTAATGTTGCTCGTCATAGAGCGAGCAGTCATACGTATGAATAATGATGGACGCTATGAAAATTAATCATCGGGTACGTTCCTCTGTATCTTTGAGGCGATGACGAGTTGACATATTATGTGATTGAGAAGGCTATTTTAGGTCGACTTCTGCTGCTAAATGTCTTAAATATTCAATTAACGTCAGTGCTTCATTTTCGATAAGACCTTGATAGTAAAAGAATAACTCAAATGATTGTGTATTGGAAAGCTTGGCGCTGCTGTTAAGCATGTTCAGACTACCATGGCTATGTTTGGTGGGGATGTTTTCTCTTTGATCTGTTTCTCTTTTGCTTCGAAGTGCTACTGTATATTCCTTCTTCTTTCTTTTCCATTTCCATTATTAATTTGCCTTTCATGTTCTCCGTTTTTCTTCATCTTTATATTTGTCATTATTGTTCCTTTCGTTTGTTATGTCTTTTTTTTTTTCTTCTTCTTCTTCTTCTTCTTCTTCTTCTTCTTCTTCTTC
>OZ022580.1:11216341-11218841 GCA_963669155.1 Arbacia lixula
ATATACGTATCACTCTGTCATAAAATCTTATCAAACTTAAAATATAGCAGCACATGATGTCAGCGACTAACAATAAGTATAGTGATCCTGAATATGTTCATTGTTTTGCAGTCGTACATATTTAGAAAAAAAAACAAATAATAAATGGCTTCCTTGTGACTTGTCATGCTTGTATTACCATATATAGTTTATTATATTACCCTCTAAACATTGCACAAATATATATCAAACATACATTAAAACATTGTGATGCAAGTAAGTTTATACAACATTCTCCGGGGAAGGAAGCACGGAGGCTGAGTCATGATTGTACAAATGAGTTCAAACACGACGAGAAACAGCGGCAATGCGAACATTCCCTTATAAACATGAAATAAATGACAACATATTGCTACGACGTAGTGCAAAAGGTAAGCCTATTTACATAATGCAGTGACGTATACTGGTGAAAATGGAAAGTAGATATAAGTACATAATATTAGCACAAGGAACGCTACTTCTACGAAAGATCTGGTTTCAAGTAGCAGACAATGCGATGAAGTTATTTGTACATGTATGTGCCAAGGAGCAATTGTGCATAAGTGATACTGACAAATCCTATTATAGCCAATGATAATGACGGGTCGTTTTGTAGAGACGGAGGTCGCACTAGTACGAAACGAAATATGTATAGAGACTACAGTGAAACCTGTCTATAGTGGCCACCCAAAGGAAACACAAATTGTGGTCTTTATAGACAGGTGGCTGCTATGGGCAGGTTCTTTAACACATGATCTCTCTCCGGGGGAATTATTTGAGTGGCCACTATAGACAGGTGGCTGCTAAGACAGGTTTGACTGTATATTAATTCTTAACAGAGATTTAGAATTAAGATAAAGATTGAGATGATTATCAGCTTTGTTAAAATACACACAACATTAATAAGTTGATGTTCATGGTACGATATTTATACACGACATGCCTATCATTTTAAGTATATGTTTAACAACCAATTTTGTTTTATAAAGGCCAATTTTTCTCAATATCAGCATGATCAGGGTTATAATTGTTTTTTAAACTTTATCAGGAGGTATGGAGTACTGAGTACAGTATTAAAACATGAATAACTTAGTTCTGTATTTGAACATTGTGATGCATATAATAAGAATGACTGCATTCAAGGATATAATAATGAACTAAATGTCCATGGAAACTGAATAGTTCAATACTATAAAAGAAATATGCATATGAGAGCCCTGTTGTATAATACCGAGGGCACGAGACTTTTGCCTAGAGGTCCTAGGTTCGAGGCAAGCCCAGTCATGCCGGTGCGAACACCCCTAAGGCCCGGTCACACCGCTAGAACTTTGCTGGAGCAAATCGTCACCGCCCGTTACCGTTCACCACCTTTTAACAGAAGTTAACCCCCTGTTCAGGCAACGCCGTATACACTCGGCCACCATTGACGATCCCTCCTACAGCTCTGAAAGTGTCGAAATTCGGCCCCATCTCCCTTCCGTTCAAAGAAGGCTCCAACAAAGTTCGGGCGGTGTGACCGGGCCTTTAGACAAGGTGCCTTGCTTATGCTTGTTCCTTTCAACCCAGGTGTCGTCCATGGATACCGAACATCAGCTAGCTTCCAGTGCTGTGTTGATCAGATTGTCTAAAGCCGGAGTAATTATCGAGCGCTTTCGGTAAAAACCTTACCATTCAGCATTTGTTTTCCCCGAATCCGTGTTAAAAAAATCAAATTACATCCTCGAAAACAGAATATGCTACATTTCCATGGGATTTGACACTCGTTTCTTCATATGAGAATAATGGAATTGATAATAATGAAAATGATAATAGCAATGATTATTGATCAGCCTGAGTATATATGATAATTATTACATTGATAATGAAAACGATGTGATGATGATGATGATGATAATAATGATGAAAATAACAATGATGAGTATATTTCGTCTCTTTAAAACAAATTGTTCAAACTTCTAATAGTAAACTTAAGAACCGAAGAATCATTTTACATTCTTTGTTTATATTGATTTATATTGATTATTAATATCGACATGACAAAGAATAACTCCACATTAAGCTCCAAAACAGATTAATCAGAAAGTCATATATCTGACAAAAACTATTAGGGGAATTGTACATTAGTATGGGAAATAGGTGGTAGTGGTGTAAGTTTTGCTGTTTGTTTGTGTCATTCACAGTTTAACGATTGATGTTATCATGGTTACCAATCATATTGCGAATAGAAAAAAACGCACCTTTAGCAAATTCTTATCATGATGACATTTGTATTATAAACGACAGCAGGGAGGTGTTAGTTTTAAACCTGACACCCTGGTTACAGTGTCCCTATATAAGAAGAAGGACAGGGTGACAAATATAGACCTAAGTCAGAAGTCAAGAGTCCAGAATATGATTTTGACCATCAAATCAAAGAAATGGAGATGGGCATGATATCTACCCAGAATGTATGACAATAGATGACCACACAAAACTAGAGTCT